>JZKD02S2199218.1:29083-40161 GCA_000966675.3 Picea glauca | reverse complement strand
TCTTTCTTGTTGGGATTAAGTCCCTTCATTTGATATGCATTTAGTGCATTAGGACTAAGGGTAATTGCCTCATAGTGAAGGGGTAGAGCTCAAGCTAGCCATTGGATTTTGAAGTCGGCCATTCATTATCCCACATTTATTTCTTTGTTCTATAACATTCTTTCTTTGTTTTTGTAACAGTTGCACCAACCTCGACATTCTAGCCCTTATTCCCATACGAGGATGAACCACGAGCCTTTTTGAGGTACATGTAACAACCATACCGAAGTTTATTACCCTACGGAAGCCCCTAGGATGGAAAGTGTTAAGTATGGGGGAAAATGGTACGTTACCCTTATCAAGGCCTCCCAGTAGTACCCATGTTCCCTAAGAGTGACAACACGGGACTAGGATACTAAAGATGGCCACCAAGGTGAAACAAGGCAAAGAGCATAACTTCTGAGCTTGTGATTCTTTATCTAACTTCAATCCATGATCCTCACTCACATGTCAAATGCATTAAATATGACACTTTATATGATCCGGATTTAGGACTAGAATGAACTAATTAACATACTAAGTACAATAAAAACAGAGACATGAAGAACAACACAAATATCTAGTGAACAATATATTATATTGAATAAATGAAATAGGCTGAAATTGTAAAACTGCAGAACTGGAACACTTTCTCGAATGGTGGTAGCTATCTCTGAGAAGAGATGTGGCTGCTACGTGCATATGTCTAGGAAGAATGAATACAATTAGGCTCTAGAGGCCTTTTTAACATTACTCATGAATGCCAAAACCCTAGACAATCCAAAAACCTAACCCTAGGAGATGAAACACCAAAAGTTATGTGGGCCCTTGTGGGTAATTTGATACTTCAACTTCTTGGGGTCGTAAATTTTGCATACGACCTCCGTTTTAGGCGCATGATAGCCCATTGGAAAGGAGTTTTTGAGAACTACACATTACGCCATCAAAATTTGACTCCATCTACAATTTGACTGTGACGAGCCAAAAAAAAAATGTTTAGGGCCCCAAAAATAGTCCTGGAAGTACAACAAGATGTCCTGACATGAAAACATACAAAATAAGCCATTTGGATTAAGTGGGAGGCCACCGGTATCCACCTAGAAGATGTGTAGGGCTTTAGACATCCCCGAAAATGTGGAGCCCACAATTACAAAGAAGTACAAAAGAACATGTTGAACTAAAAGTTGTCAAGAGGAGCCGGTTGGAATAGGTGGGTGGCCACCAATATCCACCAGGATCAGTCCTCCCCCCTTAGGAAGAAATGGTTTCCATTACATTGAGTTCCCCCATCGGGTGAGGAAACTTCTGCTAAATTTGGCCTCGGGTGAGCCACTTTCCTTGGTGGAGGAGTTGCCTTGCCTTGACAACCCGATAAAGTTGGATCCTCTGCTGGGAGTGCCCTTGACCTGTGTGTCCATTATCTGATCAGTGGATGCATGTTCCATGCAGTCGGGGTTGAGATCTGTTGGTGTCAGTTGTTCTGCGATCTCTGAGGTGTCCAATAATGGTGGAAAATATGGCCGAAGGAGGTCCACATTGAACACTGGGTGTAAGCCAAGGAAGGGTGGAGTGTTGAGCTCAAAAGCATTTCTACCCACAACCTTGGTGATGGTGTAATGCCAATATTGAAGTGGGAGGAGCTTCACATGGGATGCTATAAGACGCTCCTTCTACAAATGTAACCAAATGTTATCTCCAACCTGAAACTGGTGCAATACCTTGTGTCGATCGTGGTGCTTCTTGTACTTAGCATTGGCTTTCTGCAAAATCTCATGGACCTATTGGCAGATCTGTTAAATCTGCTCAATGAATATGGTGGCTTTGTTGTTCTTAGAATGAACATAGGAAGAGTCTATATGTGTGGTTTCCATAGGTAGTGCAACATCAATGGGACCCAAGGGTTGGAATCCCAATCCCACTTGAAATGGGCTATGGTCGGTTGAGCTATGGAGAGCCCTGTTGTAACTATGTTGAACATAGGGAAGACTCTCATCCCATGTACGCGAATGCTTAGAGTTGTACATGCGTAGGATGTGCACAATCATCCGATTGATGACCTATGTTTGGTCGTCTGTTTGGGGGTGGAAAGCAATGGATTTAGTGAGTTTTGTGTCCAACAGTGACTAGAGACTCTACCAAAATTTGCTGAGGAACCTGTTGTCTTGTTCAGAGATGATGGTCTGTGGTATCCCAAAATGGACCCACACTCGTTCGAAGAAGATCTTGGCAATATCTACCCTTGTAATGTTCTTCTTGCAGGGTGTGAGGATGGCCATCTTTGAAAACCGATCAACAACCACAAATACACAATCATGGCCTTGCTTGGTGGATGGAAGGCCATGCATGTAATCCATTGAGATGGATTCCCAAGGATTATCGGGGGTAGGAAGAGGGGTGTATAAGCCTTGCTTCTCGATGGCCGACTTGGCAATGACACATACAGTGCAAGATCTGATATACTTGTTGACGTCCTATCGAAGTTTTGGCCATTAAAAATGTTTCTAGAGAATGACCACAGTTTTCTCCATGCCGAAATGTCTTGCCATGTGACTATAGTGGGCTTCTCAAATTATCTTTGCATGCTCACTTGCAGGAACACAAAGATGGTCCAGATGGCATAGCAGCCCGTCCTGAATGTGAAAATCAGTGATACTTGTGTGTGTACCCAAGAGCTGATAGGTGGTGGCGAAGTCTGGATCTTGCTGATAAAGTTGGGGCCATGCAGATGCCTCATGTCCACAAGAATGGAACACAGTGGCGACAACCACGGGAGGTCGACTGAGGTAGTCAACGACACGATTTCTGCTCCCTGTCTTATACTTGATGTTGAGATGGAACTGCTACAGGTAGGTGGACTACTTCTGATGGCAGTTGTTCTTCAACTTCCCATGTGTTTGTATGAACTGTAGAGGCTTGTGATCAATGTGGATGATCGTCTCCTTTCCCAGAATGTAATGTTTCCATTGACGACAATATTGTACAATGGAATGCATTTCCTTGTCATAGGTGGGGTATTTCAGGACATTATTTTAGAGTGTCTCACTATGGTATGCCACTGGATGATCGTGTTGAGTGAGAACTGCACCTACAACATATTCAGATGTATTAGTCTCAATCTCAAACGATTGTTGCAGATTGGGCAAGGAGAGTACTGGATTTGAGCACAAGTGATGCTTCAGATCATCAAATGGTCGTTGTTGTTCCTTCCTGCACACGAACTTTGCCCTACCATCACCCTTGGTCATGTGGCTGAGGACCCATGCAATATGGGAGAATCCCAACACGAACTGTTGGTAGAAGTTGGCCAATCCTAAGAAGATCCAAAGCTCGGTTGGTGTGGTCGTGGTTGGCCAGTCACGGATGACTTGTATCTTCGTGGGATCAACATGCACCCCATGCTCATCAACAATGTAGCCCAAATATTGGACCTTGTTCATGCCAAATGAACATTTTTCCAAGTTGGCTTATAGCTTGTGTTGTCGTAGAGTGCTCAAAACCTGTTGAATATGCCGCATGTGCTCCTCCTAAGTTCTGTTGAAGATGAGGATGTCACCAAATATACCACCACAAAAGAGTTGGTGAAGGATCTCAATACATGATCCATCAACCTCATGAAAGTGGTTGGTGGATTTGTTAGGCCAAAGGACAAGACCAACCATTCGAAGAGACCTTCTTTATACTTGAAAGTTGTCTTCCAGACATTAGTTGGTTCGATTTGAACCTGGTGGTAGCCATAATTTAGGTCAATATTGTTGAAGAACTTTTCTCCCTTGAGTTGTTCAAGAAGGTCATCAATCCTAGGAATTGGGTATCGGTTTTTGACTATGCTTTTGTTTAATGCTCTGTAATGAATGCAGAGTCGCCAGGTCCCATCCTTCTTTTGCACCAGTACAATCAGGCTTCCACAAGGGGAGGAGTTGGGTATGATGTGCCTCTTTTGAAGAATCTCTTGGATCTGACGCTTGATTTCGTCATTTTCCATCATGGAGTGATGATCGACTGGTCCATTAGGCAGAGGTGCACCGAGGGTTAGATCAATTGGATGCTTGACTTGGTAGTGCGTCGGTACCCCAGTGGGTGAGGAGAAGATGTCTCTATTCTCTTCCACGATCCCATCCACTTGCTTCTGCTGCAAAGAGAGGCTCTGTGTAGAGGCCATGGATATGGCGGTGACCTTCTTCTTACTGTGAGCACAAATCACAAAGAAGACAAATTTCTTGGTCTATGAAATGACCTTACTGCATTGCTTAGCAGAGATTAAAGAAATAGTGGTAGGCGATGCTACCTCTGGTATCTTGTACAATTGTCTACCCAAAGTAATAATAACACTGCGGGGTCTAGACTCATACTTATCATGACACTTTGACAAATATGGTTGTCCTAAAAGAACATCACAAACTTCAAGGGGAGAAATATCACACAATACCTCATCTTTGAAAGGCTTGATGTCATAGGGAAGATGACATTGTTGGCTGACACAAAGATCTTTTCCTTGGCGAAGCCAGCTGATGGTGCAGGGCTCCGGGTGCAGTGTCATCGATAGATCTAGCCGCTTGATGAACTCTATTGAGATTAGGTTCTTATGACTACCGCTATCGATAATGAAATGAAGCAGATCCCCCTTTACCCACATCTATGAGTGAAAGAGGTGTTCCCCTTCCTCTGGTTCTTCTGGTTCGCTTGACTAGACTTTGGTGGTAGTTACAGTGGCACTGGGTTCAACATAGATAATCCGCTTCCCTCCTTCTGGATTTGATTCTGAATTAGAATCAACCTCTGACTTGGAAGCCTTCAGCTCAGCCATGAGTGATTGCTTGGAGCGATATTCTTCAGTGTTGTGCCAAGGGATTTTATGGTATTCACACCATTTTCCCATGTCCTTCTTCGTTTTCTTATTGCCCTTCTTCTGTTGTGGCTTCAATTGGTTGTCTTAAGAGTGGCCATGTTTGATCTATCCCTTTCTGTGTGGGTTGGGGCTGCCTTTTCCCTACTTCGGCTGTGAGGAGTTCACAAATCCAAACTCTCGCCTCTTCTGCTTAAATTTCTGCTCAATCTTGATAACATATCTATAAGTCGTACCCAATGAGGCGATGTCCAAAAACTCTATTTCTATTTGAATGTATCTATGCAAACAACTGCAGTATTTGAGCACTGGATGTCACTCAGAGTATTTGATACCCAACTTGGTGCGCAGGGTATAGAAAATATTGGTGAAATCTGGTACTATCTGGTCCCTTTCTTGACACAGGGTGGTCCATCTGGTGTATTGGTCCTCATAGCTTCCAACATGGTAGTACTTTTCTTTAATGGCATCCCGGAAGGAATCCCATGTAGGGGAAACCACAAATATTATAGATTCCCATATGACCCTTTGCTCAGAGTAAGTGTCCCACCACTCCTTAACATGGGGGATGGCCTCGAGGAGTGCAAAAGTAATATTTTCCCTATCGAAAAAATTGTGAACCAAAAAATACCCTTCGAGCATATTCAACCATTTATCTACAACATCCGCATCTATCAGTCCTTCAAATAATGGAATATCAAAATTTACCTGTACCTTGAAGGGGATTGCATGGCCGCTTGATGAAGATGCTTGTCCTGTGGGCAGTTGCCGAAGGATCTGCGCAAATTTGTCCATCATTTGGTTCCTTTGTCGTGCAAGGGATTCCTCGAGCAACATTTTAAAAGGATCTCCTGCTCCATCATCTTTCTTTTCGTCTCCCATGGGTTGTTTTCGGGCTCAGCGCAACCGTTCTTGCTATGGCTCAATTGGTTTGAGTCCCAACTTCTTGTACCCAGATCTTATCGGGGACATGCACGAAGAAAATTAAATGAAGAGCAGACCAATCTGATACCATTGATCTGGATTTAGGAGCGGAACGAACTGATTAATGGACTGAATACAATAAACACATATATCCAGTGAACAATATCTTGTATTGAATAAATGAAATAGGTTGAAACTGTAAAACTGCATAATTGAAACACTTGCTTGAATGGCGGTAGCTATCTCTAAGAAGAATGAATACAATGAGGCTCTAGAGGCCTTTTTAACATTACTCGTGAATTCAAAAACCGTAGACATCCAAAAACCTAACCCTAAGAGATGAAACATCAAAAGTTATGTGGGCCCCTATGGGTAAGTTGGTACCTCAACATCTCGGGGTCGTAACTTTGGCATACGACCTCCATTTTAGGCGCATGATACCCCGTTGGAAAGGTCTTTTCTATAACTTCACATTACGCCCTCAAACTCTAACTCCATTTATAGTTTGATTGTGGTGAGCCAAAAAAACATTGTTTAGGGCCCCAAAACGGCCCTGGAAGGACAACAAGATGTGATGACATGAAAACATACAAAATAAGCCAATTGGATTAAGTGGGAGGCCACCGTTGTCCACCTGGAAGATGTGTATGGCTTTAGATAGCCCCGAAAGTGTAGAACCCACAATTACAAAGAAGTACAAAAGAACATGTTGAACTAAAAATTGTCAAGAGGATCTGGTTGGAATAGGTGGGTGGCCACCAATATCCACATGGATCATTATATGAAACAAGGACTAATGTACCTCATAATGTGTTGGACCACCATCTTCTAATGAACCATGTTGATAAGGTTTTATGAGCTATGTTGATGATGAATGAGGCATTTGGGGGCCTATTGGCTATGCATAAAGGTGACCATCATCATTGAAATCATGTCTTCATTTTATGGGCCATGAGACATGATCTCCTCTAGTTACCCTTGTGTGAGAGAGGGGGTAACATCCGACTCCAACATGGGGACATGTGCTCATCATAGAGAACATGAGAACCTCAACATCTATGGTATTCCAAGACTCGCAACCTGCATCACTATGAAATTCTTGCTACATTCTAACATAAAATCATCGGCGACAAAGGGTAGGGGGATGTTATTCACCCTAGTTTATGAAGATATAAAACCATGCGAGAAAGTCAAATTTTAATTTTCATCAATATATCATTTTTTATAACATATATATGCATAATAAAGTAATAAACAATATCAATAAAAGGAAAACATTGCAGTAAAACAAGCACACGACATGACCTACTCTAACCTATCCTGATGCTACATGACATTTGAAGAGCTAGGTATAATCATAGAACCAATGAATCCATCCTAGCATTTCATCAAACCCAAAAATTCTACCTTTGTGCTTAACTACGAACCAAAGGAAAAGTACATCAACCACAAAATAATCATGAGCATGGACAATCACTACAACATGACCAAATATAGAATCAAACTCATGATGGTGAGAAGGAGGAAAAAGATCATGTCGAGTTGTGTCACCGCAAGCTTGCTCTACCCATCTCTAGATAGGATTGTGATAAGATGAAGGCTCGTTATGATGACTCAAAGGTTTCAAAGAATCACTTCCCGAGGTTCGAGATGGAATCATAAGAAATTTGAAGAATGCCTAATGATTACCCAAGGAGAAAATGGACGAAAAATGAGACATGAATTTAGATCTTAACAAAAAAAATTGCTCCTGACTTCGAGCTTGTTGTCCTTCTATATGTGGGTGGAAAAGCCTAAAATAAACCATAGCTTGAAAACAACTTTGCCCCAAAGACAAGTTAGCATCAAAAATATAATTTCGAGTCATATCTTCAATGATAAAACAAGATGGGGAAAAAGGAGGTTGGAGATCTTCACTGTTAAATTCTTATTGTCCTCGGGGACTCATGCCCTCGTAAGAATGTTCACTGAACTTTGAGCATAAGGGTGGTTGAAAATATTCATAGAATAACTCCAAGTGCTCAAAAAAATATGTATCATGCCTTCTAATAAATGGTTGTAAGTCATCACCAGGATGTTGTAATGGATTACTCCTATATGGTTAAAAAAAATATGTCAATGTGTCATCTTCATATTTCCAAGAACCCAAATCAACATTTTAAATAGGTGTATGTTCTAATGGCAAGAATTCTGGATTATTGATTTTAGAATCATCATCAATATCATAAATGGGATCTCCATCAAAACTGAAGCAACTCATATCCCATCTACATCTTCTAATGTGTATAAAATCATCAATATAGCCATCATGTTTTTTATTAGATGAAAAATTCAAGGGTTCCTCCAAGAACTCTTCATTTTCCAAGTCATGAAAAATGCATGACATGAATAAAAAACTTGGAAAAGAGTATAACTTACCTCGTTTTTGTTTTCACGGGAAGGAGGTACGAAAGCTTGGATGACTTCATCTTCATCAGATGGAGGAACCAATACCAATGTCTCGTCTTCACGAGGAGGATTACTCTATTTGGGACCTTCTTCAATGACTTGTTCTTCAACATGATGCACTTCATCAAAGTCTTCTTCTTCAACATATTCATGAAGTAATTATTTTTCGTGTGCTTGGTATCTTTCATCATGAATATCTTGTTGTTCAATCAAGTCTTCATCTTCTTCAATAAGATCAGAAGAGAATCCTTCTTCTTGAATCGACTACCATAAGATCGTGAAGAATATCTTCATACATTTTAGTTCTTGGGGCCCAACATTTTAGAAATTCTTCAATCAAGATTGCGAGAGTAGGGATGCTTTCTAGACTAAGAGATTTATTAACCCATTTCTTTTGTCTTTTTTTTTCCTAGAGATAGTAAAAACAACCTTTTTAGCACATCTTCATGTATTACATTTATCTCTGAAGTGTATTTCAAGAATTGTACATGTTAGCGCTGGAAGTCGCTCCTGGATTGCTTGCAAGAGCAGACCCCAACGCCCATCAATTTTTATGTCACGGTTTGATAAATGGGCGATCGAATGGGTAGAGACTCGAACATGTATCGCTTCAAAATAGGAATTGTATCTGATAACAAGGAACAAAGGAGGTCTTGACCCAACTTTAGTCAGGGAGTTGATTTAAAGATGGGGAGGCAGAAGACTTGGGAGAAGGATGAACAAACTATCTCAGGCAACAGGCCTTTCGGCAGCTCGCAGAGGAAAAACTATGAATACAAGATCCGCTTGGTTCATGGCTTCAAGAAACTGAAAGAAAGACTTGACTGGATCCTCCAATTCCAAGTCGTTCAGTGCTGAGAAGTTCACATGGACTGTTTAGAACAACACAACTATTACAGTAATCCAACATACATCATCCTATAACAGTCACAACTCGACTAGATCCTCTAATTCCGAACTGCTCTAATACAACATACACAAAGATATGAAAGAAACTGACATTCATCAGGTAAGAAGTCTCAAGAGTCCAGAAATAACCAGAACACAATTCTTCATTAAAGTTTTTACAACTGGGAGTCTTTCTCAACCATCGATGTTTACCAAAATCCAAAGACTGAGTCTATATACTTAGGAAAATTCACCTCACAGAGGTGTGCCCAGTCACCCAAGGCTTGGTGTCCCTTCAGTCAAACTCGTACAGATATCTTTCTTTAAATGCCACCTTAACTACACATGGCTTCTGAAAGGGGGGTAGTTGAGCCATTAAGTGCTCGGATAGTGTGCGCAGACTTCTCTGTCGAGTTGAGGACTTCAACATGGCTTCTTTGAGGAAATTGATACACGGGACCTCTGCGAGCAGGCGGCTTGCCAGACCCTCCATCCCTTACTTAATGAATGAAAGGAGGTCTCAACTACTCGCTCTTGCCGTCATTTACTCCAGGCGAGAAACAGTATGGAGATCGGATCCGATAGCGCCTGGAGATCGCGATGACCCCCTTTGTAACTGAACTCGGCGCCTTGGCCTTCTTTAAACAGCTCTGCTCTTCCCCCAAGTGACCACGGACTGTGACCTCATGCCTATTCCCAAGGCGCTTTCGGCGTTCGCGACTACGAAGGGTATGATCCTTGCTGATCGAAATCGCGATGAATGATATGTCGAGACGGCTTGATCTGGCACCACGCGTCCCTCTAGATCTGACGACTCTTGACTCTCCTGACTATACCGTGGGCCCGGGTCCAGGACTCTCCCGACACCTCGCCATCGGAATATAACAGAGCTACTCTTTGCGCTTTGGAGTCGCGAGGGGCGAAACGCCGAGATGGCTCAATTCGCTGCCAGGTGTCTCCTTTAGATGGATGGCTGAAAATGCTCGAGATATTGCGGGCCCCAGTTTCGACGCTTTTGGCACTGTCGAGGTTTGGGGTTTCGCGATGTTCAAGGACATAAAACCTTCACCATACGAATGCCGAAACGTCGACGCAGCTAGGTCTTGCACGTCCTTAGGATGAATGGACAAGGGGCATTCGATATTTGAAAGGAAGCCGCCCTCGTTTACAGGCTCGCTTGCAGCAACTTGGTGCTAGGACCGTGGGCTCAGCTCCAAAGGCACTATCGGCATTTCACCGATCGGCGATTTCAACTGCAATGAATGGGAGGCTCTTTGATTCCCGAAACTCCGATCCCCGATACGCCGACTGGAAGCCATTTGTCCCAATTGGATCGGACAACCCAGATTTGTCTCGAATCATTAGAGTTGTCTCTCGCATTAACCCTGGGGCAACTTGGCAGCCACTAAATCTTGACGACCATTGATCAGTTTATAGGTGGATCTTGACAACCGTCAACAAAACTTCGCCCATTCGCCCGAATTGTAACTGAAAAGGGGCTCCTCCGTGCTGCGCTTGGGCGCTTCTCGAGCAGTCCTGCAGACCTGTGTACCTTCGTGCCCCGATACCAAAATCGTTGCTAACAGTACAATGTGTGTGACTACCAAAGCTAGATTATTGTTAAATTTTGGAACATCATTTCCCCAATCTGAAGAATAGTGATTTGGGTATCCAATAACATTTTCAATATCAAGAGAAGGATACATTCCATGCAATTCCCATGGTGCCATAATTGCTTCATTTGAGGAAAGCAACCTTACAATAGTGAAAATGATATGACACCTTAAAATATATGAGTGGAGTCACTGGATGAACTTGTTAGATAAGGCTCATGAAAATGTGGATAAGATAAAGGGATTCTCCCCTCAATGGAGTCGTCGGGTAAGATAGGTAGAAACATTTTGGAAACAGGCTTACTAAGAAAATGTTGTAGCAAGAATGACTCAATTCTCCCCGG
>JZKD02S2199207.1:9752-30853 GCA_000966675.3 Picea glauca | reverse complement strand
GGTAGGGAGATGTTAAGTATGTCAAAATGAGGTCAAAAGGGTGGTACCGACATATAAATGGAGGTCTGTGGTATATAATATAGGCAAAGAGCATGGTCAAAACCGGGGACCAACAAGTCCCCTGCAAGATTAGGTAGCGTTTTCAGAAATGTGAAATTTCAAAATACTCAGGTTGGAAAATTTTGTAAATGCAGAGGTTCGATAAATGCATGCAAAACTGGATTTATAAGTGTTTGATAGGTTTTGATGGAAGGCATCAGATCATGAGGAAGAGCCCCAAACAAAGGGAATTTGTATTGATCTTTAAGGTTGAAGTTGCCCATCGCCAAGCTGCCAGAATTAAAGTCATCAATCTTTCACTGAGCTGATTTCAGAGCATCAGATCTTGAGATCGCAGATGTCAAAGATTTTGCATAATATCTTTTCTKTTGGATATGAATTTGATCTCCACTGCCAYRTTTAACTCATTGAATCAGTTGGATGGATATCCTCATCAACATGTCCTCTAKTTGATCGCATACAKCCAAGTCRACAAATTGAGTCCACATGTCAAAACCTAATGCATCAAGTCAAACAAATCAACACCTTGCATATACAGAAATTCATTATCAATTTGATTCTGATTAACTCTTTTGTTTCACGTGACTTTCATAAAACCAAGTTCCAAGAGATATCGCCATGATGATTTTCCAATTGAAATCCCTTTGATTTAGGAATCAAATCTTAGTTTGTTGTTATTTCTCATCTCTATCTCACAGAATCCGAGTCATTTCGATTCTCATGCAAATTAATTTGCCACAGATCCATTTTTTGAAAGTTACATATTTCAGTGCTTAACAGGCCTAGATTTTTCCTTCCTTAACTACCGAAAGCAGAGCTTTCGGTGGTTACAGCACCTAGTTTTTTTCAGTGTTAACCACCGAAAGCCTGTCACTGCCAGATTTGTTGAAAAAATGCCCAGATCGGAATTTTACTAATCCGAATCACTTGAAACCACTTTTAATGGATAGATGTTGAATTATAGAGTCAGATTCAATGTCCATTTTTTATGTTTAAAGATAAAAAGCGGTGTTCAAATCAGTTTTGGTACCTATTTTGGTGGCAACAAATTAGGGTTTTGGCATAACTCAGCAAATTCGAATTCTATCTTTTGGAAGAGTTATCAAACAGCCTTGGGAGGCTAGTCTGCACTGCATCAGGACTCTACTACCTCTGAAGACTATCATATGTGGGATTGACCTCATCTTGAGGATCTTTCCTTATTTTTTGTAAATATAGTTTTGACTTTCTGTATTTAGTAAATATGATTCATTCTTTTAGGATCTGAAAATTGTATTGTAAAGCTATAAAGTTGAAGACAGAAGATGAACTAAGGGTTCGATTTTGAGTTCTATATTCTACTGTTTTTTGTATGAAAGACATTTTCTTTAATATATCAAGCCTACAAGCTTCTTTCATTTGTTATTGTCAGACCCTCCTTCATCTTTGTCTATGCATATGAGTGGAATTCGTTCTTTTGTCTCTGTTTAATGGTCCTATGGTAACTGTCATCTTACTTTTGANTGTTAAGCAAGAATCATAAGCATCTTTGGCTAGTTTGTTGACCCATCATATATATGGTTTATGTATGTTTTGGTTAACTGATTGGTTTTCTTATCCATTTGTTATACAAATCTATCTGATAAATAGCTCTTGAAGGCCTTGTATTGCATGAATATAGTTAGACTGTCTTGAAGATACAATCCAAAGATTAAGATATTCATGTTGATCCAAACCCACGCCTATTATTGAGAAAATAGTTTCCAAACAGATTAAGTTACCAGGCATCTCTGACTTACAGCCTAGGAGAGTTTCCTGGAGTGATAACACATACAAAGGAAATAATATTGGAATAATAATAAGAATAAGTTGACAGAGGAGTAAATGGAAAAATAAGTTTGCAGGCCAAAGATGGCACAAAAATCAAATTAGGTTCGCAAGCCAAAAAACAATATTAAACTAAACATCTCTAGTTAGCATCACCTTTGTAGTGTGGTGTACATAAAGGTTATTACATTTTACGTCCTCTAAATAACCAACAATAATGCATTTTTACTCTTGAGCTATAAAAATTTATTCTTCTCGTCGAGAATGTGAGCCTAAGCATCATAGACAAACAAATGAAAGTTACTAACATATGGCTTGTTTTTATTCCATCCTTCTTCTAATATCACAATATGCACAACCTTAGTAGGAGTGTGGTTCAGTATGTAGTTGGCACAATTAATGGCTTTGGCCCAAAACTTAGGGAGAAGATTACTAGATTGAATCATTTAGTAATTAGCCATTTCCTTTAAGGTTGGATGCTTTCTCTTGACCACACCATCCTAATGCGATGTACAAGGGACAATGTGTGTTCTAGTACAAAATATAATGATCTTCTTGTTAACATATTAGCCTCCATTTTTTTAATCTTAGTCTCTGCATGTGATGACTATATTATTTTAAACTAAGTCCTATAAGGCCAAAAGCTTAGTAAAAAATTTAGTTTTACAACTAAGAAAATAAACCTAAGTGTGCCTAGAAAAACCATCAATGTATCAGCGACTGGAAAAGGAAAAGGGCCACATAAGTCACTTTAAACCAACTCCAGTTGATGCATTCCAAGAGGAACCTTTGTCAAAACTATCCCAATGATGCCTTTTGAGAACATAGCAGAACACACATCATTCTTGTAGAAAACTAGAGGAAGACCACACACAATTTCTTACTTTCATAAGCTTTGTAGTGAGTGGTGATTAAGTGTCCAAACCAGTTATGCGAAAGTTGAGTGACAAAAACATAAGAAAGTAATTATGACCCAAATTTTCCAAGCTTATGTTGTATGGAGAAAATTTCGACTCTTCTTTAAGCTATTACATGTTAAGGATCATGCAAATATTTGATTATAATACTATGTGGTGAAAAATCTATACTTTTTCCAACATCAAAATTTGTTATCTAACAAATGGATAGAAGATTACATGAGAGATCAACAACGCAAAGTACATTGTTAAAACCACCAACATCTATCTAAACAAAACCTTGATCCTAACAATCCTAAGGACCTATTAACTACAATGAAAATATACTTGGTATGACAATCATAGTATAAAAAATATGGCCTTTTCATTATCCATATGACATGAGTTCCCGAAATCTAAAATCCAATCATCTACAAAAAAAGCTTCTACATTGAAGCTATAGGCAGAATAAAAAATGGCCTAAGATTTATAAAAAGAATGAGAAGAAGAGGGAGGTTCAAGTTGGATGATGTGGTGCTTCATGGTTGCCTCCAACTCTTACATCTTCTTCCATCAATGTGATTCAATATTTCCATCACATCATCCATAAAAGTTATAATGTTTTCCAATCTTCTCTCCCTTGAGCTTTGCTCCTTGACCCAGATTTGGAGGAATGGGATATTGATTGGGTTTGGGACCCTTATTCCTTATGACAAGAGAAATAATAATCCACCAACTAAAACATATGGATAATAAAATATCCTAATAAAGAAAGAAAAGTCTCAAGGCAGCAAGAAGCTCAATATTATGTCTCGGGAATTACCAAGCATAAGTTAAGTGAGAGTAAGCATTATAATGTGAAAAGAGTCCTTTATTTGAATTCTCACACATAATAATGAAAAAAATATTCCTAAAGAAAAACTACTAGCTAACGATAGTCTCTTTATTAACATATGAAATATAGCTTACAATGTCCAAAGATAACCATTTACTTGAAGGAAATGGTTCTATTTGTAAACTTAGTTTGGGGCTCTTGGATTTCCAACTTCCCAACTCCTTGACTGCCATAGACTCTTCATCTCCCACAAACTTTCCAACTTCTAGACTTGGACACAAAATTACAAATTCACTAATAATGAAATCCATCCAACTTGATGTATACTTACCGAGCTCAGTGAAACTTTTTGTAATTAAATTTTCATGTGGAAAAGATAAATTTCCCACTTTTGGTTTAAGTCTACTAGCCTAAGGTCTATATTGACATTTTTATGTGAAACGTAGAAAGTACATTCTTAAACATTTCCACTTTCTTAGTGGGAAAGATTACATGATCATTAAGGAATAATTTGTCAATGTCTTGGATTTCATGGGCAGTGAGCTTCTTTAGTTCAATCCTTTGGACAACCCTTAATCAAAATTAATTAAATAAAATGTCTACTTATTTGGGAAAATTATATGGGAAAATTAGTAAATGTATCATGACTTTCATATTAAAAAATGCATCTAAAATATCCTTCATAATGATGGTCACTTCAACCTATGCACCTTGAACACTTGATTCTTGAAAACCCATATTCATGGGAAGTTCAGTTACCTTGAATTAGTTGATAGCATGTATATGAGTGGAAACTAATGAATGTGACAAAATATAAAAAAACACATTTTAGATATCTCACTATATTCTTACAATCCTGGCTAACTTTATATTTGATTCTATCAATTGAAGGTACAACCAAATACGTACATGTCAGATTTCTTCCTCAAGTGAGGGAAGCTCAAGACAAATTAAAGGAAATGCGACTACATCTAGTAGATTTGATGGCACATGGAATTTTTTCTTGCCGAAGGAAGATCATGCTCTTATGATGATGAGAGCTTAGGAGACATAGAGGTGCCACTCAGGTATAAGCATCTAGTGAAACAATGGGTACCTAAGGAACTGCTTCCATTGGACACTGACTTCATTGTCAACAATAGGACGTATCACATTGCACCATCCTCCCTGCATGGCCCAGGGATATTTTCCATGGATAGAATAACTATAAAATACAATACAGTAATTGAATTGATGGATTGTGTCGAACCGTGTTACGATTATAGCAATTGGATTTGATTGGTCTGGTACATGCGAAGTATGTAGAGATATGCACTCGCCGCAAATTATATACAACTAATAAACAAAGATAAAAATAAGGGAGAAAATATCTATATTGTTTGAAGCCCTACAGATTCCAGCCATATCACAGTGTTTATAAACAACACACGACCCAGGACAACAAACAAACAACTGAATTGCATATATGAGTGATGTGAATGGAATCGGGTAGTCATGTACGCACTAAAAAAGGTAGCTCTCTCGGAAGAGTTATTAGTGGATTACCATTTGAATCGAATAGATACATCGAATAATAGTGTGTGGGTACTTATGCAACACCTCTTTAAGAAACCTCTACTTATTGCATTATATATATTTTTTTAATCTTTAACATGTAAACAATTAACAATTTTGATTTACATTTAATGTGAATATTATTATTTGATTACATAATTTTATTTGTGTGGCAATCAGTTTTTTTTATATCTTTAACAATTTTTTAAATATTTCGGGGTTCTAATTATATTATAATGTGGCAGGATGCTCGTGGAAAAGGGACAACCACAGAACATGTAAACGATTAACAATTCTAACTTACATTATACGTGAATTTTATTATTAGTTTATATAATTTTATTTGTGTGGCGATCAATTATTTTAATTGTTTATATAATTGAAATAACATTTATTTTGTTGAAATATGTAGTCTATGGGCCATGATGCTCATGATTCGCCCGACGAGGAGGATTTGTATTCATCCATCGACCTGATGGTAATAATACAAAAAAAGATCATTAAAGTGAACAAGGAACTTGCTCGCTTGTTAGACCTTGCAGATCAAACTTGTGAGGTTAAACAAAGGATAAAACTCGTTATGACACAACTTAAGACATATAAGGTAATAACCATAATTTAAATTTAATTTTTTTAATGTCATAAGTTCAATTATGAAAGTTTGTTTTTTAACTTTTACATTATCTAAACAAACAAAAAACATTTTATTTCTTATATCGAGTCATTTGGAGCTTATTCGGCCTGGTGTTGGTAGTAGTAGCACTGCACACATGCCATAGATTCCTAATGCAAGGCCTCATATACCTGTCAGACTATTTAGTTCTCCACCTTCCACACCTTTATATGGGAGCCATGATACGCACCCCCAGGCAACCACACAGCCAGGATCTGGAGGTGGTGACAGAGATGAGCCTGATGATGTGGATTATATGGTTGCATTTCCTAGAGTGAGACGTGTTACCAACATGAGGACCCTTCCATACACATTTATGGTCAACGAGGAAGGACTTCCATTAGAGAAAATAAGACTCTCATGTAGTTTTTAGTATTTTAATTGTGTCATGTTGTCTATCTCAAACACAAATCAACTAGATTATTATTTTTAAATTAATGATCATATATTTTTGTGTGTAGGGAATGACCATTTTTATAGGCACTTGGAAACCAAGGCGTTGTTTATTTTTGAGCCAACCATACGCACGAGGTGGAATTCCAAGAATTCCAACCTCAAAAAAGAACTTATGGATTATCTTGAAGGCCTCTTTGGAGTAGACATCTTCAATAAAAGCATGACCACCTCCTTAGTTGGTCAATATTTAAAATCTACACAAGATGTGTATAAGGTTCACTTGCAAAAGAAACCTAGGTATGAGCGTATTCCCGCGATTACAGAGAGGGAGAGGAAGGCGCTCATTGAGGATGCAAAGGAAAAAAATTGAGAAAAGAAAGAAAAACACCAACTGGCACCCCAAGGTAAAGTACATTTTGAATTCAATACCTTTAATTTTCTTTAGATATAAATAAAAGTGTGATAAATAACATACTTGAAACTTTTGATGATAGGTTTCCTGACACTTCGAAGGAAACCAAAGCAAGGATTTCCAAACATGGCCAGCACAAGTTAGGCCACGACGGATACACGAAGTTACAGTCACGAATTGTAGGTACCCAAACATCTTAACAATATCATTTGTTTTGCCTTCCAACTTTCACGTAATTGCGGCTAATAACATTAAAAATGCATACTCTTATGCAATGCAGGGCGACGACTTCAGAACTGAAACCACAGAGGAAGACCTCCATATTGGTTACAGACACAGCTATCAAGTTGTCGTCGAACATCGAAAAATCATAGGGCAGACCCCAAGATCCAGTTTGCAGGATTAGGTAAATAAAAATCAATCCACATTAACCTTTCATTACTTATAAAATACATTCATGTTTGATATCGTCCATAAATTTAATGTGTTACTTTATTTTAATCAGGGGAGCAACATTATCAATGAGCCCATTAGTATTGGAGAGCAGTGCATTGATAGTGCAGTGTCGCCACAACATGGTGCTCCCAAGAAACCCCATTCCAGTGGGGTGCAGCCCTACAATGTTCCTACGACTGAGGCCCACAATGGTAATATGGACATATATTAATCATATACTTAATAATTTTGTAGTTATAATTTTTTTACTTATACATTTACGATTGTGTTCTTGTAAATTTTACGGTTTCAATGGCAGAGAATGTCATACTTGAGGCTCCTTCACCTAAAGAGGAGTACAGGGCAACCATTCCAATAGTGTCGATTAGTGCACCAGGTAAATAATTACATAGCATAGTTTTTTTTTAATATTACTTAACTACTTCAATGATATTTAAAATTGGTCATATCAATTTAATATTTTTTGTTTTTGTAGGTGATACCGCCTCACAATGGCCTGGACGTCGAGAGTACGAGACCAGGCGTGTTCTACGTGAGAGGACTCAAGCACAATAAGATGCTAAAGATCCCCTAGAAAATGAAGACGTGGATGTTGATGACTTAATTAAGAACTGGAAAGCACATAAGAGGCCATTAAAAAACGATGTTGTATAATATTATTATAAGATAGGTCAATGTACATATAGCTAGTATACTTGGAAAAAATTTTGGATGATAAACCTCATTTATAAAAACTATTTTTTATGACATATGCCTTTGAATGAGTTCTTGCATACCTTTTGTTGCATTGTCGTTGAATGAGTTCTTGCATACTTTCTTGTACTTATGTTAGTAAAATATGAAATATAGATGGTTAGTAAAATATGGATAGAGAGATCAAACAAATCCAATTTTATTAATTTGTAGTACTTATGTTCAAAGCAAAAGGAAATCAAACAACTTTGTACTTATTTTATCTTAGCTTTCTTGCTTAGATTTACAATCACTTTCTATCAATTTTTAATATTTTTAATGCATATTCTCTAGTAGAATATAGAATGGGTATTGGGGAATTGAGAGTGATGTGAGGGGGGGAGAGGGGACATAGGAGCTTCCACCTTCACGTGGTTGGCTCTGTTCAGTAGAGAATAATTTATTGGAGTTGTTTAATCTTGGATAAAACCTCCCTCGATACAAGGAACTAGCAACATAGTCAATGTTGACTTCATTGTTGTTGCTTCAGAACGAAGGAGGTTTTCTCCAAGATTAGATGGATCCAACAAATTATTCTCAAAACCAAGAGGAGATTATTTAGGAGTTCTATTTAGTTATATATCTAACGCATTTGTAGTTTGTTCTCATCGAGTAAATCCATGTTTGAATCTAGGATGATGAGGGGTTGGTCCAAAAAGAAGGCTTATAAGGTGCTTGGAAGCACTGTCAAGGTATGTTCTAACATTCTCATAAAAATGCATCTTAGAGAAAATAATTCTACCAATATGAGTTGTATTCATTTTATAGATATTTATGGAGGTTGAATGATTTGGCACTGTAGGTATTAGACAAACATAATGATGGATGAGTTGTGATCAGGCGAGGTATGTTATCCAAATCATTTTAATGACTATTTAATTTGAAGATGTTTCAAGTACCTTGAATGGGACCTCATATGTCATAATTGTATCGTTACTTGAGCGTTTTAATTTTTTATACATTTGAATGCTTTCTTATATTGATAGGCTGACGCCCCATATAAATTTGAAGACATGAAGAAAATCACCAAGGATTGGGAAACAAAAGAAAAGGGTTACACAAAAATGTTAGAAGAAATATTTTATTGTATATCTTGGAGGTAACACATTGGCCTTCGTGTTTTTATTGATTTACAAGCCTTCCTTTGTGTGTTTGTTGATCTAGAGCCTTCATTGTGTGTTACCAAATGGTTTAAAAAACAACTATTTATTTGTAGTTATAGTCTTTATTTCAAATACCACCATGGTTCAAGAAAAATCTAGTCATATTGCAATAATAAGTTGTTAATCTAGGGATTGTAAGCTATTTTTGTTGTGGATATATGCTTCTTAAACTTTTTATTTTTATTAGGACAAACATAAAATGTCCAAGCCTTAGAAAAGACTATAATTAAGGCCTTAGATAGACATGTGTGATGGTGATGGTTTTATTTTGATGTTCCAAAGAAGTGTAGGCATTTTAATATAGGAGTGTTTTAGGACATAATTCATGTATATTTGGGTTTTTTTATTATTTCTTAGGCAATAGGACCATGATCCCTCATATTCTAGGTTTCCATTTGTCTTGTATGCTTCCTAATGTGGACCATGCATAATTGCCTTAATCCTGTCTAGTTCTCTTCAAACCTCTTCTTCCTCTCCCTTGGGATCATTAGATACTCAATAATTCCCTAAGCCATTAATCTACTACCAAAATATTCCTTAGGCAATCCTCAACATATGACTAATGTGGGGAATGGAAATAACTCTTGAAATCTGTTACAAACAATGCCTAGAAAAGGACATCTTTTGCTAGTTGAAATTTGTCCTAAGTGACAATGACAACAAATCCATTTGTATCATGAAAATGTGTGCCAAGTATGGTATGCCTGAAAATGATGCCTCATGCCCCAATGTTTTTATATTATTGTCATTCCATACTTCTAGCTTGGATCATATTGAGATATACGTCTTTACTCATACAAAATTTCACAAAGGTTGATATCCTTCTAGAAACTATTGTTGGAGTGATGGACTATCGTCCTTGGCCGTACTCCTTGTATGGCCCACGCGTTTGGACTTTCTCTACCCTCCAGAAACCCTTGGACTGGCTGAAAATTGGGAAAAATACCTCTCCCTACTATTGTGCTCAAACCCTCTCCCTGCAATTGCTAAAGAACAAGCTCTAGGCCCTAACTCGGCCTATGGACTGACTCACTCAGCAATAGCATTTCTTAGTTATTGTGCCATGACCACTTTAGATCACTCATCGCACCCTGCAACTATAATCTAGTTAACGTGCTCTAAAAAATGATAAATTGTGTCCATTGGCTTTGAGTCCGTTATCGAATAATTGCATTCATAAAATTGAAGGCACTTAAATCACATATGGTCATGGTTTTGATTTCATGTATTATGTGTTGATCATCCATGACATCGCACTTAACATTTGCATGTCTTGAATCCTTACTTTGTCATTTCTAAATCAAAGGTATCTCTATTGTTGTCATATGATCTCATCAATGTGGATGTATCTTGATAATGAATCGATCTTCGTGATGATCACATGGACATGGTGAATGAATGATATAATCCTTTAATTTCATGGTTACATCTCATGCTCTTAATTCAAGTCTTGTGGTGACATTTTATCTTAAGTGTCATTGATATATGATTCACATGGGAATGAAAATTTTCTAGCATTTACATGATTCCATGATTGATGTTTCTTTGAGCTATTGAAATTGAGCAAGTTCCATTTCTTATTTTCCAAGCATAATAACATTTTATGAATAATCACACTTGTTTAAGTAATTGTATATCCAATGATTGTTCAATTCTATTGGTATGACAAACTATTCACATGCTTTACACTTGTGTTACACCCTGAGAGTGAATAGTAACAAAATACTAAGTTGAGTTAGAGAATTCCCCTCCTAACTCAAAGACCTCCTATAGTCTAAAGAGTGGGGCTAAGCCACTGAGGTGACAATGGGTGGCTTTCTTTAGAGTTACCTCTAGGCTCTTTCATTGGGGTTAAGACTTTCCCCTCTAGAAAAGATTTTGAGCTATAAAAATCCATTTACTAAGAAATCAAGAGCCTCTTGTTCCTTGCTTTTCCTATTCCAACAGTGGATTTGATACTTACCAGGTGTCTACTCTCCACAATGTTCATCCAAAAAGGAGTTTCCTACCTGCAACATTCCAAAGAGATTGTGTAGTCAAGGAGGTCACAGGGTCGTCCCATGAAAAGATTTGGGGCCAAGTGTTGCAACTCTGATCTTCCCATGTGACTTCACAGGTTTAAAGTCATTTCATTGGTTATCTTACAATAAATTGGTGTTTCCCCTAATTTGCTTCTCAAATGGTGAATTATGCATCCAATTCATGTTCAATTTGCTAATTTTATTATGTTTAGGTGAAATTTACATGTTTATTATGATTTCTTAACATCTTTGTCTAGCATTAGTCTTCGCAATAGGTTAATAATGTGTTCCAGTACCTTTGTAACTCAAAACCCTAACTCCACCTTGAAACCCACACTAAGACATACTTGTTGACTTTGATTTAAAGAGTCATGTTTTATCTAATAGTCATGTTTGATGTTAAACTCCTCTTTTATTCAACTTCCATGGACATTTTCGGGAAATGATAGTTAGATGTCCAACTTGAAAGCAAAGCCTACATCGAAAGGTTGTATTCTCATACTCCAAAACTTTTCTATATAATTTCCTATATTTAGGATTACCCCTTATGAGGCCCATTAGTCAAATATATGGAAAATTTGAGTCTTGTGCATGCTAAAGTGGAATTTGTATGCATCTTTGCATGATCACATTTTGGAAACCAAGGCTTAAGAAAGAGCCATTCTCTACAACAAAACCAAGGGCATCTTTCTAAGATGTGCTTCTTTGCTTCGTGGTGATTGAAATATATGATGAAAAACACCTAGCACAAAAACTTATGATGAAACAATGAGTACAATCACAAGCTGACTAAAAGGCTATTAAATATGCTAATGGGTATTTTCCTTGTGTCCCCCAAGGAATCCAAGACACCCTTTGATTTTATGCTCAACTCTAGGATCTTCTTTGATTTATCTACCAAAAAGCTACCTTTACTTGGCGAGTACTCATATCTTTTGAGAGTGAGAAGAGCCTTCACACTACTTGACCATGTCACTAAATGATTGTGGTTGTGTTGATAAATGGATTGAAGATTTTGGTTCTTAACATTACCTCGATGCATAACCACAAGAGAACCCATAAGAGGTTCCATGTAGGGCCCCAACCACTACAACTACATTGTTAACTACTAAAAATAATTCTGAACCGCTAACACTTTAAATTCTGGCCTTGCAACTATGAGAAGACTAAGATGGTTGGAAACCATTTGCCATCAAGGAAAATTCTATGATTTTTGACATCACACTGAAATAGACAAGACTTGTGTGAATTGTCCCTTTCTGTGCAATCATATCTTTCTTTGTATCCACAACAATAGACATTGGAAAAACTTGATTTGCTCATGTAGGTGTTCACCTAGGAAATTGAAGGATTTTTATGGGCACCAACGCCATCCAAACAAGGTGTGGTTTAAGTTGATGCCAAAACACCTTCATCACACTGGTAGTCATACATCACACGATCAATAGTTGATCACACAAATCCAATTTTCCTTATCCAAACTCAATCAAATTGTGTTTTGCAATAGTCATCTAGAGAATAGTATTATGAGTGCATAAACCATAGTGACTCATTGTTGTAGCAAGTCAATCACTCAATGCAAGTCAAAGAGGTATCTTTCTCTTCACCCCCAAACTATATAAATGGCAATTGTATCAAGTATAATTCAATAAAACTAATCTATTGATGGCAAAAGTGGCCTTTAAAGAGGCTTTAAATTTAAATTTCTTGATGTTGAACATTCTATCAGAGTAGGTGACCCAAAAACCATCAATTTATCTTAAGCCCTACTTTGGCACTTAATAATCTTCAAAAATTTGTGGATTGCAATCAAAGGAGAACATTAATAGGATATATCAACGGTACCAGAAAACCAATCCATCTCCCAATTCACAAAATGAACAATACTGGCATGAACTATTGTCACCAATTTAAGCACATCCACAAACTACCAAGGATATCTAGTGATATGTTGTAGATGTGACCTTTGGAGGTGATAAAACACAACTGCTTCGATCATGTAAACATAAAGATAAAATATTATCCCAAATGATTAAAACTTCACAATGTACAAATATCAATAGCTAACCCAAATAAGTTCTTGCAAAGCATTAGTACAAATTGCCATGCACTAGAATTACCCAAACTATAGCGGAGAGGAACCTTAAACATTATTAGTGTGATTTAATTGGCAAAAGGGATGCATGGCAATATATAGTCTAATATAAGGTTTACAAATGAGTCATATCCCTTTCATAAGCATATAAAGCAGTACAAAAGGATAACATCCCAACATGTTGAAAATTCATAAAGGTAAATGAATTATAGCTAGAGGTTTTACTCATTATGGTTGGAAACAGTAACAGTTCAAGAACAAGTGTTAAGCGGTTTAGAAAACATTTAATGGTTGATGCAATAGAGTTGAGAGGATAAGCATCATGCAATATTAACCAGAATTCAGTGGCAAGGGATACACATTTATATTTTTTTTTTTTAAATACTTATAGTGTGTCGATATTTCGACGGCCCTTTCGTCTCACTCGCGACGCACTAATACACTTATGGAGTCGGACTTTCGACATCCTTCTAACAATCCAAAACGTTGCAGATATGGAAAATTCGTCGATGAATAGTTTCTGGTGTTGGCATTATGGTGACGTCTTCCATCGTAGTTTAAGGTTTTAAAAAAATTATGGTGTCATCAAAATAGTTTAGGTTGTCTCTATTATGATGAAATTTTTCGTTGTAGTGGCGACGACACGTAAACCATACATTGTCATCGAAAGTAAGAGAACATGTAAATATACATCGGAAGTGTGATGGCAATTTGCGTCACTGTAAAATTGAGCCTTGAATGACATGTGTCCGTAAGAAACGTCGAAAGTGTGACACAAGCACATTCGTTGAAAGCGAGATGGTACCAGAAATGACGTTTGGAGGGGCCAATGTTTGTCATGATCCTTACAACATCACATCGGAATTATATCCAAAGGGCTGTCGAAAAATGACCCAAAGTTATTAGTGAACAATTTCATTTGGTCATAAAGTATAAGAAGGGTAGCACGAACAAGTTGGCATACATGCTTTCACAACCACCCACATCCAAGATTATAGCTTTGGGAACTTTGATGCACATGGAGACTTTTACCCATGATGCATAAAAGGAGGCATACAAAAAATATGAGTACTTCAAGGAGGTGTTTCAGTAGCTACAGGGCCAAATTCATATAGAAGAAGGTGATAGCAAGGCTAAACATCATTTCTAGACTGGGTTGCTTTATAAGCTTGACAAGCTCTATGTTCCTAAAGGTGAACAATTGCACCTTATTAGAGAAGCTAACACCTCCAAGGTTGCAAGACATTTTGGTGTTGGGAAGACAGTCGCCAACTTATAGAGGTATGTGTATTGGCCCAAAATGAAAGAAGATGTAGCACAATATATTAAAGGATGTAAATTTTGTTGTACCATGAATCCCAATAATAAGAAGCAAGGTATATACCATCCCTTACTTGTACCCACTCGACCTTGGGAAATCATTTCCATGGATTTTGTGGGATGTTTACCAACAACCACGAAGGGACATGACTATTTATTTGTGGTAGTTGATAGGTTCAACAAAATGTTCACTCTCATGCCTTGTAAAAATACCATTAATGGACAAGAAGCAACAAATAAGTTATTTGAACATGTCTGGGTGCACTTTGGGATACCAAGGAGCATCATCTCATATAGGGATACCATATTTCTCAGTGCATTTTGGACTACATTGTGGGAGAAGATGGACACTAAGTTTAAGAGGTCTACAGTATTCCATCCACATATAGATGGGCATACGGAAGTAGTCAACAAGACTTTGGTGCAGATTTTGAGGGGTTACAATCAGAACCATCCGAAGACATGGGATGAAAATTTGATCTATATACAACACTCCTATAATAGAGCAGTCCACACTTCTACTGACAAGTCACCTTTTGAAATTTGCTTTGGGTATTTTCCACCTTCACCCTTAGATGTTGTATATATACAACAAGGAGGAGTGAGTGAGGACCTCATGGGAGATGCATTAAAAGCATAAAAAAAATATTGAGAAGATCAGACAGATCCATTTACAAGTACAAGAGACACTAAAGAAGTCACAAGAAAAGTACAAGGTTATACATGACCAACACAAAACATAGAAAACATTTAGAGTGGGAGACAGAGTATGGTTACAACTGAATAAGGAAAGGCTACAGGGTCCTGGTAAGAAGATCAAGGCTCTACGGTATGGTCCTTTTCAGGTATTGGAAAAGGTGGGAGATAATGCCGACAGACTTAGTCTATCCCCATACATGCGCATTTACTCAGTAGTGAATGTGGAGAATCTCGAACTCTATGAGCCCTCCACGTTGGATCAAGAGGATCAACAAGTCCTACCTTCCATTGAGGATTTTAGCACCAAATTCTCAGGTAGGGTTGAAAGAAGACGTAGTTTTGCAGAAGCGGTCTAGAACTACAAGACAGAGGTAGCATGACCTTTGGCAGATTGGGTTGAAAGGACAACTTCCAGGCAAAACAAAGTGGTACTCCAGGAAGAAGTTAGAGGAAAAAATTCCTCACCTCATTCAGTACAGCTTTGGGGGACCAAAATCCTCTCTAAATGCGAAGGTATGATCCAGATTGGATAATTATATTATTTGTCATGTATCTCACTACTTTTTGGGTGGAAAAAATGGAGGAATCAGCTTGCAGGGCCATTTCAGTGGCTGGTCCAAATTTGGAAATTTGGGTCCAAAAAACAGTTAGAAATATTTCAAAGCCATTTTGAGGCATCAAACGACTTCTTTTTTGTCCAAATTCTATACGTCAATACGTTTCCAATGATGCAAATTGTTCATCAATCGGATTTTGTATGAGAAATTTATGCCTCCCGCAAGTTGACCTACCATATTGATCACCATGGTGTGAGTGGATGCCACGTCGACCTCCATTACTTAGACACATGGGGATAGCCACATAATCGATTTTCTAAGGACATTCTAGAAGGTCCAAAACCTTATCGCAATTAAAGGTTGAGGAAGTCAAAAACCTATCCCTAGATGGCTATTGGGCTATGTTAAAAACTGGGCCATTAGGAAGAAAAGGGGTTCCATTCTTTTGCATTTTATTTTGTTCCATAGTTGACCAGAACATATGACAGTGGTGTTCTGTGAGCATAACATAGGGGGAGATATTTTGTAGCATCCATACAGGCCACAGTTCAAAGGAAAATCAACATAGAGTGCCTCTTTCTTTATACTTGCATCATTTCTATACTAGAGAAAAGAGAGTAGAGCATCCTCACCTTCTAGCTGGGGTTTCTCTCGTATTGGGTTTTCCAGGCCATATCTTGTGTTTATTTGTGGATGGTGTGAATTTGTTTTACTGTTCTTTATTTTCTTTATTTTATCTATTTTATCAGTGACTAAATATTTTGGAGATGTAAAGGAAATTAACCTTCACAGTAAAGAATTCAATATTTTATTAGATTTGTTGTGACAAACTATTCTAGTGGAATATCCATGAGAGTTTACAGATCACTTTCTGAGTCTAAAATTTCGACTTGTATTAATTTGAAATGTCTTATCTTCAATGCCACAATTCTAACTGAAATTGGATGTGCCAAGTGAAATTTAGAGTAACTTTCCCAAACCTTGCTGACTTTTAGCCTTTTTGGGAGAGAAAACTTGTACAGAATTCCACGCATCCAATATTAAACACCAAATCCTGAAATTCACACCCATCTACTACAGACTATCCTATTTCCACTACAACTACTCTCACAAAATTTGGATCCCTTATGAATAAGATACGATTTCTTTACCCGGAACACCTGTTTGAGACTAGTTATAGGACTAGTCAATAACCCTATCTTCCACAGGGTGTATCTACAAAAGTACAATGACATAGAAGCTTAAATTTGTACCCCAAGTAGCTTGCTATTTCTTCTAAATAGCCTCCAAGTTTTGCTTTCTAAAGTGGCACCAAAAACATGTTATAGTGAAAATGCCAAGATGACTTGCTTAAGGAAGCAAAACCCTAAGATCGATGGTCTAATACTAGATGTAATCTTTCAAATGCTTAAACAATAATAAAAGAAAAAAATTATACACCATGTATAACAATGTGAGTGTGGAGAACAACCTCAATATAGATAAGAGAGATGAGTTAAACAATAACTCCTTATATAATAAGAGAACCTCCTCCACATAACCAAATACATTTATACATCATCATTCACATGTCTCCAATAATGAATACATGATCTCTATATATACCTATTCACACACTACACACGAAACACCTTTACTATTAGGTCGACTCTATTACATATATATTTGCACATTACATGTACATTTAGCCCCATATATGTCCCCCTTAGGGTCATATCATATACATGTAGCCCTATATCTGCCCCCCTTGGGTCATAACACTTCACAAGGCTCTTGAACCATTTACTCAATAGAAAAAATGCTCAACATACACACAACTCATTTGTACATGAACACGAGCCACATTTCCAGCATAAACACAACCTAATAATGGCTACCTTCAAGCACAACATGGTTTTGTTCTTTCCAGCACTCAACTCCTCTCTTGGTTCCCAAAACCAACATGTATGATCCAGGCGGAAATATGTGGCTACCCACCTATTCCACTGGCTCAAAATAAGGGTTTCCACCTTGGCAGTTTTTCTACATATTTTCGGGTCCTAAACTTTCAAGGTCGTTTTGAAACCCTAAACAACATTTTTTGGGCCCGACACAGTCACATTATAGGCTTCAGCTAGAGTGGGATGGAAAAATGTGTAGTCCTTTGATATACCTTTCTAACGAGCTATCGTACGCCCCAAACATATATTGCATGCAAAAGTTACGCCCTTGGGAAGTTGACGTATCAACTACCCCCATCGGGGCCCGCAAACCTTTTGACATTTCATCTTCCACGGTAAGGGTTTTTGTATTTTATTTATGTTAAAAAGGCCTCTAGAGCCTCATTGTAAACATCATCTTCTTCTTGCGAATGAGCATATCCATCACATCTCTTCTCGGAGATAAGATGCCACCATTCTAACGAGTTTATTCACTCTATATTTTTATAGTCTCTGTACATTTCCATCATTAATAAAAATTGTGCATTACTGTATTTATGTGTTTATTGCAATATCTTTGTATATTTCATTGTTTATCTTCACTTTCATTTCGTTCTCAAAATAATCTGGATCAATGGTATCAAAGCATGCTACTCCTTTTCGTTTCTTAGTGCATGTCCCCGACGAGGTCAGGGTATAGAGAGTTTGGTCTCGAGCTAGTTTCTCTTGAGGAGAACCGCTCTCTCCAGCCCAAGTGACCTCCCATGGCGGATGAAAAGAGAGACAAGGGAGCATAAGATCCCATCAATATATTGCTCACGGAATCCCTCACGCAACATACGAATGAGATGTTGGAGAATTTTGCCCAAATATTTCAACAATTACCGACAATAGCAGGCGCATCTTCATCAAGCAATAGCTTTGGAGACGCTACCCCATTCAAGGTACAAGTGAATTTTGATATTCTTGTATTTGAAGGTCAGATCGATGCAGATGCTTTGGAAAAATGGTTAAATTTTCTAGAAGGTTATTTCTCCATTCACAATTTTTCCGATAGAGAACAGATCACCTTTACACTCCTTAAGGCTCTCCCACATGTCAAACATTGGTGGGAAAATTATTGGGAGAAAAATTCCACAAAGGAGTCTGGAATATTTGGGGTCAAGCCCACTTGGAACTTTTTTATCGATGCGGTCAAGGAGCAATATTACCTTGTAGGAAACTATGATGACCAGTGCATGAGATGGACCATGTTGCATCAAGAGAGGGGATAAACAGTGTCAGAGTTCAAAAATACCTTCCATACCTTGCGCACCAAGCTGGGTATCAAAGACTCTGAGCAGAATCTAGTTCTAAAATACCATGGGGCTCTTCACAGGTACATCCAAACCGAAATGGAATTTCTAGACATTTCATCATTGGGAGTCGCTTATCAATATGATGTCAAAATCAAGCAGAAATTTAAGCAGCAGGACAAGCGAGAGTTCGAGCCTGCAAATCCTCAAAAACCAAAGTATGGTAAAGGCAACCCTAACTCACAGAAAAACCAACCTCAAGACAACCAGTCCAAGCCGCGGGAAAAGAAGAGCAATGAGAAGATGAACAAGGACACTGGGAAGTGGTGCAACTTTCATAAAATCCCTTGGCACAACACCGATGAATGTCACTCAAAACAGTCATTGTTGGTCGAGCTCAAAGAAACAGAGTTGAACCCTGGTTCAGACAATAATAAAAGGAGAGAGATCATTGATGTAGAACCCACTGCTACTATCATGACCGCAAAAATCCAACCAAAAGAACCAGATAATCCTAAGAAGGGGGAGCACCTCTTCCATTCACATATGTGGGTGAAGGGCACCCCATTGCATTTTATTGTTGATAGCGGAAGCTAGAAGAACCTCATATCAACAAAGATCATCAAGGAGTTGGATTTGTCGATAACACCACACTCACAACATCGAATGGATTTTCCAGGGACGAGATATTCATGTCAGCTAGCAGTGTCGCCTGTCATATGACATCAAGCCCTTCAAGGATGAAGTACTGTGTGATGTTTCCCCACTGGAATTCTGTGATGTTCGGTTAGGCCAGCCATATATGTGGAAGCATCATGTTGTTTATGAGTCTCGACCCTATAGCGTCATTGTTACTCTAGGGGGTCATCTCTACAGGATACCAGAGGTAGTTCTGACTACTGTCCGAAAAAAACAGTGTCGCAAAGTAATCTCTCATACCACAAAGTTTATCCTCTTCATGATCTGTTCAGAAGAGAAGGGTGTTGCAATCACTACAGCCTCAAACCAAAACCCTTCTATCCATCATAATAAGATCAATGAGATTGCAAATGAGCACCAAAATATTCTTATTGCACCTACAAGGGTGCCTCCACATTGTCTAGTCAACCAAAGTTATAACAAATCCCTTCATTCTCTTCATGTTGCATCTTCACCGCAGAGTCCTCCCACACTCAGGAAGATCATGCAGAAATATCAATTGAACGGATCCAACCCCTCCAACAACAAGTTCATAACATTCTTCAACAAGCTAAGCATGACAACTTCTTCAACAAGGCAAGCAACTCACCAAGGTTCAAATTCGACAAAAGCTTCCATGGGAACTTGACACAATGGAGACCATTACTTCTTGAGGGGGGAAGAATGATCCAGGCAGAAATTGGTAGCCACCCACCTATTTCGCTAGCTCAAAGCAGGGGTTTCCACCTTGGTAGTTTTCTACATATTTTCGGGTCTTAAACTTATGGAGTCATTTTGAGTCCCTAAACAACGTTTTTTGGGCCCACCATAGTCACACTATAGGCTTTATCCATAGTGTGACGACAAAATGTGTATTCATCAGATAGACATTTCCAACTAGCTATCGTGCACCCTAAACGAAGATCATATGCAAAATTTGTGCCCTTGGGAAGTTGACGTATCAACTACCCCCATTGGGGCCCGCAAACCTTTTGATGTTTCATCTTCTAGAGTTAGGTTTTTTGTGTTTTCTTTATGTTAAAAAGGCCTCCAGAGCCTCATTGTAAACATCATCTTCTTCTTGGGAATGAGCGTAGACAGCACATCTCTTCTCAGAGATAAGCTGCCACCATTCTAGCGAGTTTACTCACTCTGTATTGTTACAATCTATGTACATTTCCATCATTAATAAAAATTGTGCATTACTATATTTTTGTGTTTATTGCAATATCTCTGTATATTTCATTATTTATCTCCGCTTTCATTTCGTTCTCAAAATAATCCAGATCAATGTGAAAATTGTCCTCTTTTTCCATTCAAATTTCTTTTTCTCCCATACATGTTGACTCTCACAATCCCCGATGTTGATTGTACTTCGGCCCCATGTTGTCAATAACTCTATGAGGTGATCTCACACACCAACCCTCTTACAAAAATTCAATGATTGAGTGTCTAACAAGTCAAAGGGAGGATTATATGGTAATGAAACTTTAACTTAGGCAAATGACATGGGTTTCCCCTTGGAGTTCCCTTT
>JZKD02S2199185.1:0-12259 GCA_000966675.3 Picea glauca | reverse complement strand
AAAAGGAGGTTGCCCCCTCGAAGAGGCTTATTATCTAAAATTATCTCTTTTTCAAGGCGTTGAGTACTTTTCCTGAGGTTTTTCTATGCTATATTGATGTTTGGTTCTTAACATCAATAGGGATTTGTGTTGTAAGGTCGTAAGAACCAAGCCATGCCATTGTACAGGTAGTGGATAGGGTCGCCTTAAATGATTGAGTGTAAGTAGGCCTAGATCGTAGTCAGGTCTGGATAATCATTCAATGTAATGAGCCGTAGGAGTATGGTGTCTTAACTGAGATAGTGATGGCACTAAGGCGGTGGAGAGGATAAGCTCGTAGAGCCCTCTTTTGTAAAAAGAGACTTAGGAGAGATCTTTGAAGGAGAGAGGTCTTAGAAGCAGAACTCGGGATAGAGTTAGAATAGGAGAAAGAACTGGGACTCTATTGCAGTCCAATTTTTGTAAAAACATCTGTATAGACACACATAGATAATAGAAAAGCAGTTTTTCCTGCACATGGTGTGTTTATGTATTTGTGTTCATTGTTATGCTTATATATGTCATTCATGTTTTGAATGTATGAACTGGTGAAGTATTGTATAAGTTTCAATTTTTTTTCATCTTTGAGTTTCAAGTGCAAGGAGTGCACATTGTCCGCAAGGAGTGCGTTGATAGAGGTGAGTTAACCTCAGAGAAGCTCAGGACAAATAGAGTTGAACCTTCATCAGCAGAAGTGCAAGGAGTGCACAGGAAGAACTATGTGCTGAGTTCGGAAGAAAAAAGAGTTATTGAACACTCTATAAGGAGGAGATATGCAAGGTGTGCATCGAGCAAGGAGGACACCAGGAGGGCGAGAATAATTTCTTGTCAAGAAATCCTTCGATCTAAGTTTAACGAAATCCTAGAAACACAAGGAGTGTGTGGGAAATTGAAATCCTCTAAGGATCAAGCTCAGAAGAGATAACGCAAGGAGTGCGTGGGAGTCGGACTTATTCCAGCTCCTAAATCTCAGAAGAGATAACGCTTTCAAGAGCACAAGCAAGACCCAGATAGTCGGCTTCGCAGCAGAAAGTTCAAAGGTCGAAGCCTTTGAACACTAAAAAAATATTCCAAGGTGGAACAATTCAAATGCTCAGCAGGAGGAGCGACATCATCTGTTTGATTGGTTGTATGGAGGAGCCTGGACTGTTAGATCTATGTCCACTGAACAAAGGAAGCGTAGAGGAGAGGAACAAAACCAATCTTTTGGATCTGAGCATAGAGGACCAACAACCGTTGGATCCAGAGGTAAGTGCACAAGACTTAACCCTTGTGTGCGTAGGAGAGTGGACTCGTCAAAGTCCCAAAGTGAACAGGGACTGTCCATCGTCCAGGGCGACAGGTGGCGAAAGATTTGAGTTTTTGGGTGAAAACACTCTGGGAGGAATGATTGCACAGGAGTTGAAACTCCTGAAACCCGAAGACCGAAGTGGATAGAGGCCATCAGATTAAGGGGGAGACACACGTCAAGAGATTGTGTGTTTTAGGTGAAAGCATTCTGGGAGAAACGAGTGCATAGGAGTTTGAAACTCCTGAAGCCCGAATAGCTGAAGTGTTGAAGAGATGAAGAGGAATTTGGACCGTCAGATCTAGTAGGGCACGTGGTGATAGATCGTGACCTCTAGGAGAAAAGACTCCGGGAGAACGTGAAGGACGAGAGTTTGAAAACTTCAAAGCTCGAACAGTCGAAGCAATTGAGAACCATTGATATGGGTTGGACAGGTGTCACCTGATCGTGAACTTCGGAGGATCATACTCTGGGGTTTTTGTGGAGTTGTATTTCAGAATATCCTGAAGCGTCAAAGCCCGAAATGTCTAAGGGTCGTTGATCCGAAAGAAGGAACGTGGACCGTTGATCTGTGAGAAAACACATGGAGGATGAAGATTCACTCTGTTGGATCAGAGAAGGATAGGTGTCAAAGGATCCGACACTCCAGAAGGATTCACTCTGAAGCGGATGACAACCGTTGATCTGGAAGCAGACGCATGGCACTAGATATGGAATTCTGGGTACGGAGTGCTCCAGAGGATAGCAGAGGGTGAAAGTTCTGAAGTCTCGAAGGAAATCTCGATTGTTGATCTAGGAGGAGGTCGAAGGACCATCGATTTTGTTGAGGAGGCCAAAGTCCCGAAGCGAGAGCATAACCGTCGATTGAAGAGGACGTGTGGAAGACGATCTGCCATTTCAAAGAAATCTCTCCGGAAGAAACGAGAATTTGAGAATTTAAATTCCCGAAGGTCGTACTCGCAGAGGATATTATGGCCATAGATTAAGGGGGACAAGTGTCTATAAATCTTCCACTCTAGAATATTTTCATATGGGAAAAACAAAGTTTGAGAGTTGAAACTCCTGAAAGCCGGAAAGTCGGAATCAGACACAATCGTTGATCTGAACGGGAGCTACGTGTCGACAGATTGTGGAGATATGGAATCACACATTTGCATAAGGACACAACCCAAGGACACATGCAAAGAAGGGGCTTAGCAAAAGGATCTTGAGGATCGTGAGAAATTGAGATTTTCGAAGGCCAAAAAACCGAAATAAATTAGGGTCATCGATCTGAGAAGGGAAATAAATGGTAGGAAATCATTGCGGGGAGCAGAGGAGAAATTGGTGAATGCGCTAGTTCACAGTCTGTAATGCGTTGGAGTCGTTGATCTCATTGGGGAAAGAGATCAACGGGTACGATCAAAAGGAGATCGGGTGAGTAGTTTCAGATTGCGGGGACAGGGCTCTTTCGTAAAGGGTGAGCACTTTGGCGGCCCGCAATTGTTGTGAACTATAGATAGACGGGGAAGATTGATAAAGGTCGAATCATGACCATAGAAACCAAGCGGATCTAACAGGACCTGCACAAAGAAGATAAGGGGACCTGTGTAAGATTAATAAGGATCTAGCAAAGGCCCAAAGAGTCAATTCGACTGAGTAGAAAGAAAGATCCTAGACTGGGAGGTCCCAGAACCCCAGGAGGGTAGGGGGCTGCATCATACTTATTCTGAGGTTTTTATGCTATTTTGGATATTTGGTTCTTAACATTTGGTATTAGAGCCAGACAATCCTCGAGACTGGCTTCTTCAAAACAAGTCTTCTTGGAATTTTTTCTAATTTTTTTTTTTTATGGAAGGTTTAGGTATATGAAATTTATATGGTGTAGAGGAGACATATAGATCTAACTTCGGTCCAAATTTCATATCTTGTTTCACTATATTTTTGGAGATACATTATGTCCAAGTTAGGGTTTTTGACTAGTCCTAAAACTAGTATGAAATAGGTCTGCTTGGAATTTTCGCTCCCAATTTTTTTTGGCTTTGTTTAAGGTTCTAAAATTTTTACAGTACGAAGGAGGAATAGTGAACTACCTTGTGTTCAAATTTCATCCCTTGATTCACTGTACGCTAGAAGTTATTCTCTAAGGAAATTAGGGTTTTTGGTTGGTCCATAATTCAGTCTAAAACATGTGTTATTGGGAAAACTGTTATATATGAAGCTACAAACCTTTAAATTGAGTGAGACCTATTCCATTGGTTAGAGTACAGACTGAAGTTTTATTTGTGCAAATTTCACGTTATGAAGTGAAGACAGTGGAATGAGAAAGACCATACAAGTTCACTCTCTTGAAAGGGAAAAAATCCACACATCTTGGGAAAATTATCATAAAATTCTCTTGGAGAATCCAATCTTGGTCTAATATATGGGTTTGGAAAGAAGACACATCAGTATACCTCAGGCCGAAATTTTAAACTTAGAAGGGCCGAAATTTCACAACTACAATAGAAGAAAGGTCAACTAGCATAACAGTCTCCAAATCAGGGTTTAAAATGTGCGTTTTTTTTGTTTTTGAAAATTTTCATATCTTTTGACTAGATGATCCAATTGGGTGATTCATATAGTGGAATAAAGTGGGACAAAAGGAGTATCACATAACTTTGAGAGAAACTTAGGGATTTTCAGGTACGGATGAATTTTTGTATCTCTAAACATAGGATCTGTCGTTACTTGTCAGCGTTACAAACCAGAGACAACGTGGTTCTTCCACATACGTATAGTATATCAGAAGGCCCCTTTCAAACGATTGTGCATTAAACAACACTACTACAGATTTGATCTCCCACATACCTAGCGTATATCGAGAGACCCCATAGAATCCTGAGACCAATTGAGTAAACCATTTGACCATCTTCTTGCTATAGTACACCGAGAAAAACACTCAGGGAGATCACTCTCTAGTACCTGGGTAGTCAGATAGTACGACTAAGGGCATGGTCAAGCCTCCTTAGTTAGTTCCCTAATATATTGGGTCGAGTACTATTGTTGGACCATGCACATATATCAGAGAGTTATAGCACCTGACTCTCCCTTATTTGTAAGGACCTCTGCTTAAGCCAATTAGGAATTCCTACCTTGCAGTGATACTTGGCCAACATGCCACCAAAAAGGGAACTTATACACCAAATAAGCCTTCAGACAATCCTACTTGGAATATTGATGAAGGTGAAGAAATGCACAAGGACATAAATGATTTACAACATAAGGCAATAACAAAATATGAACTACAAAGGATGATGGATTCAACTAAAGCGAAGCTGGAATCGATAATGTATACTAAGATGGATGGTTTAAAAGGGGAGATCATGGAAGGGTCTAAAAAGTTTCTAATAGAGAGGACACCTAGAAGTGATAATGTATCCCATGAAATTCATGATGAGGACACAAGGACAATGAATCAATACTGGAGAAAATCCATCTTTGGGTTGAAGACCAACCACTTTCCTAATATCGATATGAGGAAGTTTGATGGAAAGGATCCAATCACATAGATACTCCAGATGGAGCAGTTCTTTGATCTAGATGATGTGCCACACTCACAAAAGGTACGAATTACATATTTATAACCCAATAAATTTGTGTGGTATCGATGGCTTTATTCCCGCAAATCACTTGTCACTTGGAAAATTTTCACGGAAGAAATGATAGCACACTCTGAGGATACAAGGAGAAATACCTTCTTCAGCCAATTGATAAATCTCAAGAAAAAGGGTTCAGTTGTGAAGCACATTGGGAACTTCCAAAGGTTGAATATAAAGGTAACGAATATTCCATATGAGCACCTAATTGATGTTTTCATAGGAACTTTAAAGGATAACATTCAACATGAGGTTCTCCTTTGGGAACCCAAATCATTGGAGAATGTGTTCAGAGTGGCAATAAATGTTGAAAGTAAAAATATGGCTATGGATACTAGAAGGACCACTCCTAACATCAGGCCTTACAGGTATCAGAAGAGTGAAATTGAGTGTGTGGTTGAAGAAATGTTAGAGACTAACATTTTTAGATCTAGCTAAAGTTCTTACTCTGCACCAGTGGTAATGGTACTCAAGAAATAGGGATCATGGCATATGTTCCCAGAATAGAGAGGTCAACAATCTCACCATTAAATATAAGTTTCCTATTCTCGTCATTGATGAATTGTTAGATGAACTACATGGCAAAATCTACTTCACAAATTTGGATCTTTATTCAGGGTATCATCAGATTAGAATGAAGGAAGTCAATATCCCAAAAACAACATTCATAACTCATGAAGGCCATTAGGAATTTTTGGTCATGCCTTTTGGCCTTACGAATGCACCTTCCACATTCCAAGGGTTGATGAATTCCATTTTCAATCCCTTCCTTCAAAAAACTGTGTTAGTATTTTTTGATTATATACTAATCTATAGCAAGTCTTGGGAAGATCATGTTCGACATGTTGACAGGGTGCTACAACGACTAAAAGAGAAACAACTATATGCCAAACCATCCAAATTTTTATTTGGGGTGAAGGAGGTAGAGTATTTGGATCATATTGTATCTCATGAAGGTGTCAAGGTAGATCCTAACAATATTAAAGCCATGATGGACTAGCCGATTCCAAAAACATTGAAGAATCTTAGAGGATTTGTGGGTTTGACAGGTTACTACCGCAAGTTTGTTCGGAAATATGAAAGAATAACAACACCTTTAATTGAATTAAATAAGATGGATGCATTTTCATGGACTTCACAAAAACCTTTATTATGAAATGTGATGCCTCGAGAAATGGCATTGGTGTTGTTCTAATGCAAAAAGGAAGGCTTCTTGCTTTTGAAAGTCATCTACTAAAGGGAAAGGACTTACACAAACCCATTTATGAGAAGGAAATGATGGAAATACTACATGCATTGAAGCAATGGCGCCCTTACCTAATAGGTAGGCACTTCAAGGTCAAAATAAATCATGATAGTCTTAAATACTTCTTGGAACAAAGACTATCTTCAGAAGAGAAACAAAAATGGGTGACCAATATGTTGGGTTATGACTTTGAAATCATCTACAAAAAAGGGAAGCAAAATGTTGTGGCAGATGCACTCTCAAGAAAGGATGAAGACATTGAGGCATTTATTTGTGCTATCTCTATCATCCAACCTGATTGGATAAAAAAAGAAAGGGATGAATGAAAGAATGATGAAGAAGTGTGGAATCTCATTCAAAGGTTGCATCAAGATTCCAGTGCATATGATACATTTACTTGGAAAAATGATTCACTATGGTACAAATATCACTTATATTTATGTAAGAACTCCCAACTCAAACAAAATGTACTTTTGGAATTGCACACCTCTCCAGTAGGAGGGCACTCGGGATTTTTGAAAACCTATCACAGGGTCAAGAGGGAAGTTTTTTGGGATGGCCCTAAAACTGATGTTCAAAGGTTTGTGGAAGAATGTTTGGTTTTCCAACAAAATATGGTGAAAACAATTGACACCCCGGGTCTTTTACAACCATTATCGATTCCAAGTCAGCGCTGGGAGGAGGTTTCCATGGATTTCATCATACGGTTACCGAAGTCTAAAGGGAAGAGTGTCATCATGGTGATTGTTGACAAACTTACCAAGTACGCACACTTTTTTTCACTCTCTCATCCTTTCAAATCCAGTATAGATGCTATCGCATTCATGTAGATAGCTCAAAAGATACATGTAAGCCCAAATATTATTGTAAATGACATAGATCCCATCTTCAATGGACATTTTTGGATAGATTTATTTTCTTGTTTGGGTACTCAATTGGATGATAGATCATCTGATCATCCTCAATTTGATGGAAAAACTGAGATAGTGAACAAATTTCAAGAAGGCTACCTTCGTTGCTTTGTCTCTGATAAACGAACACAATGGTTCAAGTGGTTACCCTTGGAAGAATGGTGGTATAACACTTCCTTTCATATTGCAACAAAAATGACACCATTTATGGTGCTTTATGGATATCACACACCATCCATCACTTTTTCTCTAAAATAAAAATATAAGGTTCAAGCAGTGGAAGATCACATCGAGCATCAACAAAAAGTTCTCCAACTCTTAAAGGACAACCTGATCATGGCATAAAATTTCATGAAACAACAAGCAGATCAACATCGTAGTGAAATAAGTTTTGAATTAGGGGATTGGGTATTTTTAAGACTACAACCATACAAACAGATGTCCCTCAAGCAAGCTAAGAAGTATAATAAATTATCACCGAAGTACTATGACCCTTATAAGGCTTTGCAAAATATTCTTGCTATGACATACAAATTGGAACTACCTGCATCTTCGAAAGTACACCCAGTTTTCCATGTTTCATGCTTAAAGAAGGTTATAGGTGACACGATCCCAGTTCAAACTATATTTCTAGAACTTGACGAGGAAGGAAAAATCATATTGGAGCCTGAAGCTATCACTGACACAAGAATTCTCCAGCTTAGGAATAAATCAATTTCAGAGTATCTCATTAAGTGGAAGAAAATACTTGTTGAAGATTCCACATGGGAAGATGAATCTTTTATACATAAGCATCTATAACTACTCAAGCGTTGAGGACAACACTTGTCTGAAGGGGAGGGGCATGTTAAACCGTAAATCATGGTGCATTACTCCTTCATTGGGGCATATTAGATTGGTATTGTTATTTTATTTATGTCGGCTTGGGTCCATTAGTTGTAATTGTACCTCCTAGTATCCTATATATACCAAGGAGACCTTTTCATTTGGAATCATCTTGTATTTGTGAATTCATGTGATGTATAAGGAGTTTCCCCTCTCGAAGAGGCTTATTATCTAAATTTCTCTCTTTGTCAAGGCGTGGAGTACTTATTCTGAGGTATTTATGGTATTTTGGATATTTGGTTCTTAACAAAGTGTGACCTACCACCAATTTTGTGAGTGGAAGAAAATCATTCATTTTCCAATTTTTCTACTTGTTGATCTTTAAGACTGTTGAAGTCTTGAAAACAACCTCACAATGAATAATCCTTCGACGTTTTGAAAGAGGTGGTACTCCTCTATATGAATAATATACATAATTAAAATAAGACCCAATAATGGACTAGGTTTATTTTAATAACCAAACTCTCATAAGGAAATAAAGGCTTGAGAAAGGCCGAGGCTCTATTCAAATGAATATTTACAATATCATACCAAACTTAAAAATATTGTACAAGACTGTAATGTAAAATAAAATATGAATCCTCACAAGAAACATTTCCATCGTAGCATAAAGTAGAAAATATCATTTGGCATAATGAAAGTAAATGGCCACATATGCAGAGAACTTAAAACATTATATTTCATTGAAAATTTTAAAAGAGTGATGGACACACACTTGAAAATTCAGCTTAAAACTCAAAGTCTGAAAAATCAGTAGTCATGTATCCCAAATAGTTCTTTGGGAACCTCAAAAAATATACAACTATCTTTTAAAATGTTTATAATATTCAGAAAAGTAAAAGGTGTTTGTCCAAATGGACTGGGACTGGGGCTCCCATGGACCATTAAATAGAAGAAAGACTTGAAAAAAGAAAGGGAAACAATTAGAAACCGATCTTAGGTTTTCACATATCATGAAACAAATAAGACTAAGGGATTACTAACTAAGTGAAAGAAAAGAAAATGAAGGCCAAATATAACATATGCTTGACTTACTAAGAAGGAAATGTTCTCTCTCTCTCTCACCGATGTCTGTTATTGAGATCTTCCTTTATATGATTTTGAGCTTTAGGCTTCCTTTGAGATAATGACTTTTGAGTAGTTATTGTGGGTTGATGATTTTTTATAACTATTTATTGAGCCATTCATTGATGTACTCCTTCATTGGTGGGACAGTGATATCTTGCTTAATTCGAAGTGTGAATATATCCTCCTTTATTTTTTTAAATTTGACATAGAGTTGATCAATTCATGGCACATGCTCCTCTTTATCATTCATGGATGTGACAAGCCATCATTTGATTTATTCTTAGGGAAACTCTATGAGGTTGTCAAATTCGTTGGCCCATGAATTCTTGACCATAGCTAAGTCCTTGTCTAGTTTTTCTTTGGTTATGATCCCAGATTTCCTCAGAAGTTGTGGGTCGTGTAGGTCTTTTACAATATCTAATGATTTCAAGACAACATTTCCCATTTTTCCATTAATTCTTTCACAATCAACAATTGCATATTTTAACATATTTATCCTTGTTTCCTATCCTAACCTTATTTGTCTTATTATTCAGTTCGAGGTAGTTGTTGCTGACTTTTGTGATGATCATTCAAGATTGTGACCCATGCAATAAAAGTGTTTACCTCATTATTATAAAAGCCTTCATAATTCTCTAAATCCTTTTTCAAATATTTTGAAAAAACTGGTAATCCTTTGGGATAAATTTTGTAGATTGGTGATGACCTCCCATGCTTGCGAAATAATCTCGAGTCTTTTATTAATATTCTCTACAACATAGGATCTTACTCCGCTCGACAATTGGGTGGATTTTCTTACTCACATTGAAGTTCCAGGTGTACTTGGAGGAATCTCGTTTGATGGAAGTATGTCTAGTGGTTCTACAAATAGTCGGTGTGGAATCAATGCATCCTCAATATCACTTATTCTCTTTTTCAACTTAATATTTTCCGATTCTTGCTCTGAATTTGAATCCAGAAGAATCTAGAAGAGAAAAAAATTCCATTCTGATGGAAGGATCCTACGAGTGTGAGCCTGCAAGGACGATGACCATCCATCACATCGGGAGTAGATCTTGGTTGTTCATTGGAATTTGGGTTGTCGAGAAATACAAAGGCGCGACAAATGTCATTTCAACGGGAGGATCCTACGGGTGCAAACCTGCAAGATTTTTAGGATTCTTATTTCAGGAAGTCTGGCTGACTAAAGATCAAGCATATTTGAGCCCAAAGTGAATCTGAACCGTTAGATCCAAGATTTTTCAGCCGTTAGATCCTTCAGAAAGGTGGCTTCGGAAGAATTCGTTTGGAAATACCAAAGGTGATATTGTGTTTCTAAAGGAGATTTTCTGACCGAGGTAATCATCAAGCGTATTTGAGCCCAAAATGGATAAGGGCTATCATATTGAACATATCTCAACCATTAGATCTGTTGGATTCATGGATCTCTATTAAATATTGTGCATTTTGGAAGGACACAATGATATAGGACATTGGTTGATGCTATTGTTGATTGTCTGATCTATCGGATGAGCATGTTGTCCTAGGAGGTCCAGATAAAAAGAAAATGCCACATCAACATGCCACACTAGATGACACATTATCTTACAGTTTACTAAATTCCACATCATCTTGCTAAGTCATCATGCCATGTCAGGAGACACATAATCAAGGGTGAGCGAATTAAACGATTTCCATGTGGTAGTCAGGTATAGGTGGGACTCGCAGTTGCTAATGGTAAAGGAAGAGGTTGAAATGGATCAAGGATGAATCTCGACCGTTTTTCCGGAGAGGAGATATGATCCAGACCATCCATTGGATATCAACAGTCAGGAAGGCCATTTGCAAGATGTTGTAGGAAGTGGAAAGCTTGATAGTGTTGTGAGTTTCATATCGTGGAAGAACTCACGAGTAAGTCAATTTGTATATCCAAATGGAAAATCATAAATGTGGGGATCTAACAATGTTGCGGACTTCGGGTTTCAGGAGGAAAACATGAATTGGAAAGTTTTCATTCGAATGGAATTTTCAATAGCACGAGCTCGATAGTTTCGCAGGATGTGGGATTCGAGGAGAATTGGGGTGCATGTAAAGTTTCCCCCGATGGGAAAATCCAGATGGCACGAACCTGATAGCCTTGTGGGTCACGGGCTTTAGAAAAGTTTTGAAAAGCATTAACATCCACATCCCAATAGGAAAAACCCAATGGAGGGAGACCCATAGTGCTGTAGGATTTGGGATGCACGAAAATAAATAAACATTCCAAGTTATGCATTGCGACGAGAATTCCTCGTAAAGGTGTTTTCGACAGTTTTGTCGACTTGGAATCCCAAATTCATGTGTCTGTTGGTGTGGGGCAAGACACATTAGCCCGAAGGTGCCAGATGGGTCCACATGGATGTCAGTGGGCTAGTGATGTCAATTGGTATGTACGAAGCAGGTACACGTAAAGGCCATGTAGAGTTGATGATTTCATCGCAAGAAAATTCCCGAGAAATTTAAAAGGGAATAAATTTCTACTCTGGGAACAAGATTAAGCAAAAGAATAGTCATTGGAAGGGTTTTGAAGAGCATAATCATCCCATTCATTCATAATTTTTATTGGAGCATTAGAATTTTTAGGAAAATAGAAAGAATATGTTTGAGGGATTAATGGGGGAAAATTTGTATAATTATTAGATTATGTTTAATTTAATCTAACATAATTTCTTTTATGGATACACACTTTCCAAAATAGGCTTCAAACATAGCATAACAGGTGCAGTATGAGGACTAGAGATATGGAAGATGATCAGGGATATTTCACCCAGGGGGAGGAGGTGAGAGGGCTCCATGTCAGTATGGGAATTGCAGAGACAAAGTCAAATGGGCATAGAATTTGAGTGGGGCCAATAGAGATGGTTGAAAATGTGAGAAGCCTACATAAGGAAGTGCAAAGCTATCGAGCATATAATGAAAGGATAATGAGAGCTCAAGAAGAGCCGCTAAAGAGTCTGGACATATTCCAGAAGTAATTCAACAAAGACTCAGGCACACAACAAGAAGCCAATAAAGGGCAGGGACCAACATCTAAGTCTTATGATAGAAGGGAGAATTCCATAGGGTCTAGACAATCAAGGAGTGTTGGTAGAAAACATCATCACTCCCTAGGACACTGGACTAGAAGAACCCATGAAAGATCAAGGTTAGTGAGCAACCCAAGTGTGTCCCTTTTAAGACACCAGAAGAGAATATATGTGCCAAATGT
>JZKD02S2199174.1:0-18475 GCA_000966675.3 Picea glauca | reverse complement strand
GAATATTATATTAAAATTTCCTAAAACATAAAGTATGGACAATTATTTTATCCTAAGTTCTAAAGTTGGGGACAAGTGGACAAAAGTAACTTCCGATATGACAAGTGTCAAGTTGTGGACATGCATTCATATCGTGGGGGAACTTAGCTCATTGAGAGATTTCTCAGGGATACCTTACGAATAACGGGAGGACCATCATTCTCACAATCACTTTTCACGAAGAGTTCACAGTAATTCCTGTACACACTCAGTTATCTAGTCAATGATTCCATGACCATTTCACTCATACATTATGTTATCCTTGAGACAACCATTTCACCTTTCTGAAGCCTGTTTCTGCACCCTTTTTGGTTGGTGTACTTGGTTAGCTTAGAGTGGGATTGAAGAAGCGGGTTGTCAGGACCGTGAGCAGTTCTTTGAGAGAGAGAATTGTTGGGGATTGATTCCCGAAGGTGCTAAACTGCATCTATAGCGCTTTGAGACTTCTGGTCCATCTTGTTGTTGAAGCCCTGGAAGGGAAGTGGGGAAGCCGAGGGATTGTTGAGCAGAAAAGGGGCACACTTCCTTGGGTGGGACAAGCATGTGGGGAATGAGAGGTTGTAGGCTGTTAGTTGAGTGAGCACCTGAGACAGAGTCTTTCCTATTGTTCATGAGCCTTAGCCTGGATAGGAACCCTTTGCCCTGGGTGGAGTTCAGTCCTAGCTCGGGGGTGACTCACTGTTGAGAGTGCTGAACAGTTCAGTCTATGGATGGGAGGTTCGTGGACGACCTATAAGCAGTTGGTGACAATCTTTCTAAGATAAGTACCAATTGTATGATAAATTGATATGTTGTTTTGTTATTTACATGCCTATGTTACGATTTTATCATATATGTGATTATGATTGCTTGTGTGCTTATGGGTAATTTCCTGTAAATGATGCATATAGGTAGTTACTGTTATTTCAATATAAAAGTTGTATGTTACATAAAGTAATTGTTTGTTTATGTTTAGATGGAAAGCTTCTGCGAGCGTGCTGTATGTATATGTTTTAGTTGCATGCAGTTTAAAGAGTAAATTTATGTGGCATTGCTTAGTTGACTACTGGGTATGCTACTGTATGTTCCATAGTATGGGAACGGAAGTGTTCCCTAGAGTAGCATTTCCCATCCTGATGGCTGGGAATGTTACTGACTAGTGTCAGAGCATGAGTGGTTTCTCTGGAGTGGTGTACCCTAGCATGAGGTTGGCCGAGGGGATTGTTACACCCAAGGTGTCACATGTATATCTTTCTTCCCACTCCACAAAAATCTGAAGAGATCTTTCTAGTTGCCTCCAAAGTTCCTTTTGGGATCCAAGACAGTGACATCCAAAACACAGGGATAGCTTCCAAAACTAATTTTACTAGGACTAATCTACCAGCCCTGGAAATCCATCTATGGCTCCAAGATATTAATCTTTTTTCCAATTTTTTGACAAGCCATGTCCAATCCTCCTTCCTGTAATCATTTGGTTTCAAAACAAATCCCAAGTACTTCAGTCCTTCATCAAAAGTTTTCTCTTCGAAGGGGAAATGTTGTCGAAACCATCCTTTTTCATTTTCTGAGAGGAAAAAGGAGGTAAGGGTAGACTTCCCTTCATTTATAATCATTCATGTAGCTTTGGAGAAAAGATTTACAGTGTTCTTTAGAGTCTCGGCCTCCCCTTTTTTCTCTGATGTGAACATGAGGATATCATCCACAAAGAGGAGGTGTGTCATTTGTAGACTATTGGAAATATTAATAACTGGAAAAGTACCTGAACGCTTTTTTGCTGCAAGAGCCCTGCTTGGGCCTTCAACCACAAGAAGAAAAAGAAGAGGAGAAAGGGGGCATCCCTGTCTTAAGCCCCTTTCATGTCTAAAAAAGGTTGTTGCCGAGCCATTTATGAGCACTGAGAAGGATACAGTTGTAATGCAGCACATAATCCATCTGATAAAAGGGACTGTAAAGCCTAAGTGTGTTAAAAGAAGTCAGATGTAGAGCCAACTTACTCTGTCATAGGCTTTGGATAGATCATTGTTTAGCACCGCACTCTTTAGATTTCTGGTCTTTATGCTATGTAAAGCTTCATGTGCCACCCCTATTGCTTCATGGATCTGTCTGCCTTCCAGAAACTGAAACTGTTCGAGTGAGATTTTTTCAAAGAGTATTATTTTAAGTCTTCTTGCTAAGACTTTGGACATGATCTTGTAGATGCAGTTGCAAAGGGAAATTGGCCTGAAGTCATCTAGTATGTCTGGATTATCCTTTTTAGGAATGAGGGAAATGAAGGTAGATTTTAAACTAAGTAGAATTTGTCCAGATAGCCTTGTCTCTTCAACTAAGTTTAGTATATCTTGTCCAATAAAATCAAAGAAACCCATAAAGAACTCAATTGTCCATCCGTCTGGCCTTGGGCTTTTGTCCTTTTGAAAACTGTTCATTACATATTTTAGCTCTTCTAAGGTTACCTTTTACATAAGAATTATGTTATCCTCCTCATTTGTAAAGCTAGGGAAGTACTGTGTCATTCAGATCACTTCTTCAATAGTGGCCTTGTTTTCTGCTTTATAGAGTTCCTGGAAGTAGTTTTTTCCGATTCTTGACATTCCTTCAAAGGTATGTTCATGTTTTCCATTAAGATCTTTAAGTTGCCAAATTGTGTTTATGCATTTCCTGCCCTTTGCATAAGCTTGAAATTTTTTTGTGTTCTCATCTCCACTTTTTAGCCAAGTGGCTCTACTTTTTAATCTCCAAGTTTCTTCTTTTTCCTTAAGGATTTTGTTTCTCCTTTCTTCCAGTTTAAGCAGATTTATTTTGGCTGTTGTCGTGTCAAAACCACCACCTTATTCATCCGATATTTGTTTTAACTGTGATTCCAGTTCTTTTAGTTCCATGTCCTCCTTAAGAGATTTCTGATGGGCCCAACTCTTTTTTTTCTTTGATTTTGTGGAGATTTTTGACAAAGTGTAAACTTGTTGCCTCGTTTCTTTATGGGTTGTAGACTATCCAATTTTCCTTGATGAGATTTAAAAAAGTGTCATCATTGAGACAAGTTCTGTTGAATTTGAATGGACTGGGTGGCTTGTTCATCCCATTCCTTAATTAAAAAAAAATCGGATAATGATCAAAGATTCCCCCATGTCTGATCCATTGTTTCATTTGAAAGGATTTTTCAAGAAGTGTATCCTTTATCAAAAAATAGTCCAATATTTTGGCTACACTGGCTTCACCCACTCTATTGTTTCTCCAAGTAGATTTGAGTTTGACTGGCTCAATATCCAGAAATTTGTGTTCCGCCAATTTTTGTGTGAAGTAACTAGTTAAGGGATCCATTCTTGCATGAGTTCCCNCCCCCTCATTCTTGCACAATGAACATCTACCTGGTCCAACAAAGTTTCTTTTTTGGAGTATGTCCCAGGTTGGAGCTTTGTTTGAAAGCACGCTCCACCAGAATAGTTTTGACTTAGCAGGGTAGTTTACCTTCCAGATCCTTTTCCACCACTAGACTAGTTTTGTTTGTACTAGATCTTGTATTAAGTGAATGTATCCTTCCTTTGGGGTGTAGATGCTTGAATCATTTATGTCCCACACCAGTTCATCTTCTTGGTCTCTTAGTCTGATCTGTGAAGTTTTTAGGGTTGTAAGGTAACTCTTCAGTTCAGCTGAGTCCGCAACGTTTAAGTCAAGATCGTTGGTTGACTTCCACCCTTGAGCCCAGAGAGTTGTGGAAGGTTGGTCAACAAGGGATTTTCGGGACATCGATCCTTTTAGTCTTAATGAATGAATAAGATGATCTGATAGTATGTGCTTCCCTCCACTTCCCATCCATGGATCTACCCCCAATCTTACCCGAAGTTCGTTTCCTACTTTCCAAGCAAGTCCATTCCCGATAACAGAGAATGATTTTATGACAGCCTTTCATATCACCGAGGCTCCTTTAAGTGTTTTATGAGCTCATCTGATCTAAGACTCCATTGAGTCTGGTTCAATGTACTTTCTTATAATTACCTTTGTCTAGAGCCTATTTGTAGTGAGTAGGCGCCAACCCCCTTTAGCAACCAAGGCTTTGGAGAAGACATGTATATTTTTTAGGCTCCATCCACCTAGAGACTTTGGGACTGCAATCCTTTTCCATCTAACCCAATGTAATATCCCTCGACTGAACCCAATTGTAAATGTAATATAAATATAATTAAGTTGGTGAGTTGTTTTGACCTCATTTGATAATGCACATCATGTAGCATAGTGCGCTCATGAACTGCGCAGTAAAATGATGTAATATGCACATTGCAAGATATCGTGCGCAGTAACTAAAGTGCGTGCAACCTTGAGGACAGTGGATATCGCGCACAGTAACTAAAGTGCGCGCAATATTAAGGTCAGTGAACCTTTATGTATATGATATGCATTATAGGCTGGTGAACCAGTATTATAAGCCATAATGCTTATGTTTTGGTATTAGGTCGGAACGCCTAGATGTCAAGGGCCAATGTGCCTACTTTGTACATGACTCATGATTAATATAAAATACATCATTGCACGTAGACCGACCATGATAAAAGAGATGGGGGATTGAACTTCACCAGTTAGGGAAAGGGAGGGCCAAAAGTCAAGGGAATATTATATTAAAATTTCCTAAAACATAAAGTATGGACAATTATTTTATCCTAAGTTCTAAAGTTGGGGACAAGTGGACAAAAGTAACTTCCGATATGACAAGTGTCAAGTTGGGGACATGCATTCATATCGTGGGGGAACTTAGCTCATTGAGAGATTTCTCAGGGATACCTTACGAATAACGGGAGGACCATCATTCTCACAATCACTTTTCACGAAGAGTTCATAGTAATTCATGTACACACTCAGTTATCTAGTCAATGATTCCATGACCATTTCACTCATACATTATGTTATCCTTGAGACAACCATTTCACCTTTCTGAAGCCTGTTTCTGCACCCTTTTTGGTTGGTGTACTTGGTTAGCTTGGAGTGGGATTGAAGAAGCGGGTTGTCAGGACCGTGAGCAGTTCTCTGAGAGAGAGAATTGTTGGGGATTGATTCCCGAAGGTGCTAAACTGTAGCTATAGCGCTTTGAGACTTCTGGTCCATCCTGTTGTTGAAGCCCTGGAAGGGAAGTGGGGTAGCCGAGGGATTGTTGAGTAGAGAAGGGGCACACTTCCTTGGGTGGGACAAGCATGTGGGGAATGAGAGGTTGTAGGTTGTTAGTTGAGTGAGCACCTGAGACAGAGTCTTTCCTATTGTTCATGAGCCTTAGCCTGGATAGGAACCCTTTGCCCTGGGTGGAGTTTAGTCCCAGCTCGGGGGTGACTCACTGTTGAGAGTGATGAACAGTTCAGTCTATGGATGGGAGGTTCGTGGACGGCCTATAAGTAGTTGGTGACAATCTTTCTAAGATAAGTACCAATTGTATGATAAATTGATATGTTGTTTTGTTATTTACATGCCTATGTTACGATTTTATCATATATGTGATTATGATTGCTTGTGTGCTTATGGGTAATTTCCTGTAAATGATGCATATAGGTAGTTACTGTTATTTCAATATAAAAGTTGTATGTTACATAAAGTAATTGTTTGTTTATGTTTAGATGGAAAGCTTCCGCGAGCGTGCTGTATGTATATGTTTTAGTTGCATGCAGTTTAAAGAGTAAATTTATGTGGCATTGCTTAGTTGACTACTGGGTATGCTACTGTATGTTCCATAGTATGGGAACGAAAGTGTTCCCTAGAGTAGCATTGCCCATCCTGATGGCTGGGAATGTTACCGACTAGTGTCAGAGCATGAGTGGTTTCTCTGGAGTGGTGCACTCTAGCCTGAGGTTGGCCGAGGGGATCGTTACACCCAAGGTGTCACATGTATATCTTTCTTCCCACTCCACAAAAATATGAAGAGATCTTTCTAGTTGCCTCCAAAGTTCCTTTTGGGATCCAAGACAGTGACATCCAAAACACAGGGATAGCTTCCAAAACTAATTTTACTAGGACTAATCTACTAGCCCTGGAAATCCATCTATGGCTCCAAGATATTAATCTTTTTTCCAATTTTTTGACAAGCCATGTCCAATCCTCCTTCCTGTAATCATTTGGTTTCAAAACAAATCCCAAGTACTTCAGTCCTTCATCAAAAGTTTTCTCTTCGAAGGGGAAATGTTGTCGAAACCATCCTTTTTCATTTTCTGAGAGGAAAAAGGAGGTAAGGGTAGACTTCCCTTCATTTATAATCATTCATGTAGCTTTGGAGAAAAGATTTACAGTGTTCTTTAGAGTCTCGGCCTCCCCTTTTTTCTCTGATGTGAACATGAGGATATCATCCACAAAGAGGAGGTGTGTCATTTGTAGACTATTGGAAATATTAATAACTGGAAAAGTACCTGAACGCTTTTTTGCTGCAAGAGCCCTGCTTGGGCCTTCAACCACAAGAAGAAAAAGAAGAGGAGAAAGGGGGCATCCCTGTCTTAAGCCCCTTTCATGTCTAAAAAAGGTTGTTGCCGAGCCATTTATGAGCACTGAGAAGGATACAGTTGTAATGCAGCACATAATCCATCTGATAAAAGGGACTGTAAAGCCTAAGTGTGTTAAAAGAAGTCAGATGTAGAGCCAACTTACTCTGTCATAGGCTTTGGATAGATCATTGTTTAGCACCGCACTCTTTAGATTTCTGGTCTTTATGCTATGTAAAGCTTCATGTGCCACCCCTATTGCTTCATGGATCTGTCTGCCTTCCAGAAACTGAAACTGTTCGAGTGAGATTTTTTCAAAGAGTATTATTTTAAGTCTTCTTGCTAAGACTTTGGACATGATCTTGTAGATGCAGTTGCAAAGGGAAATTGGCCTGAAGTCATCTAGTATGTCTGGATTATCCTTTTTAGGAATGAGGGAAATGAAGGTAGATTTTAAACTAAGTAGAATTTGTCCAGATAGCCTTGTCTCTTCAACTAAGTTTAGTATATCTTGTCCAATAAAATCAAAGAAACCCATAAAGAACTCAATTGTCCATCCGTCTGGCCTTGGGCTTTTGTCCTTTTGAAAACTGTTCATTACATATTTTAGCTCTTCTAAGGTTACCTTTTACATAAGAATTATGTTATCCTCCTCATTTGTAAAGCTAGGGAAGTACTGTGTCATTCAGATCACTTCTTCAATAGTGGCCTTGTTTTCTGCTTTATAGAGTTCCTGGAAGTAGTTTTTTCCGATTCTTGACATTCCTTCAAAGGTATGTTCATGTTTTCCATTAAGATCTTTAAGTTGCCAAATTGTGTTTATGCATTTCCTGCCCTTTGCATAAGCTTGAAATTTTTTTGTGTTCTCATCTCCACTTTTTAGCCAAGTGGCTCTACTTTTTAATCTCCAAGTTTCTTCTTTTTCCTTAAGGATTTTGTTTCTCCTTTCTTCCAGTTTAAGCAGATTTATTTTGGCTGTTGTCGTGTCAAAACCACCACCTTATTCATCCGATATTTGTTTTAACTGTGATTCCAGTTCTTTTAGTTCCATGTCCTCCTTAAGAGATTTCTGATGGGCCCAACTCTTTTTTTTCTTTGATTTTGTGGAGATTTTTGACAAAGTGTAAACTTGTTGCCTCGTTTCTTTATGGGTTGTAGACTATCCAATTTTCCTTGATGAGATTTAAAAAAGTGTCATCATTGAGACAAGTTCTGTTGAATTTGAATGGACTGGGTGGCTTGTTCATCCCATTCCTTAATTAAAAAAAAATCGGATAATGATCAAAGATTCCCCCATGTCTGATCCATTGTTTCATTTGAAAGGATTTTTCAAGAAGTGTATCCTTTATCAAAAAATAGTCCAATATTTTGGCTACACTGGCTTCACCCACTCTATTGTTTCTCCAAGTAGATTTGAGTTTGACTGGCTCAATATCCAGAAATTTGTGTTCCGCCAATTTTTGTGTGAAGTAACTAGTTAAGGGATCCATTCTTGCATGAGTTCCCCAGAATTCATTAAAACCCAAGGAGAAATTTAAATCTCCTCCCAATATTATAAGTTTTTTCTTTTAAGAAAGACTTGGAGAAGATTTTGTCCCTAAAGGGGCCTCTATTATGACATGGTCCATAGATGTTGACAATGTTGAGGGGTTCTTCCAATTCCTTCTTGATAATTGTAATACCGAGACCAAAGTCAAACCCCCAAGAGTTGATGACTTTTATAGTGCAAGAGTTCCATACAATAGCTATACCTATTGACCTTCCAAGAGATTCCAGTGTAATGAACTTCCAATTTGGTAGTAAAGTAGAGAGTTTGTTGTAAACTTCAACCCCTTCCCCCAAGGTTTCCTGAAGAAGAAGGACGTTTGGATGTTTTGTAAGAATCACCCTTTTTAGGGATGGTCTTTTGAGGTGGCCAACCAATCCCCTATAATTAAAAGAACAACATTTCTTCAAGACCCCTTTCYCAGGGTTCGCCTTGCTCTAAGCACCCTTTCTATATAGACCTATTTTCCTGCTAGCAGGTCAATCTTAGCTTTCTTTTGTGCCTTTGAAATGAGGGATTTTCTTCCTCTTCCACTTTTATCTGTTGTGGCCAGATCTAGGGCTAGACCTCCCAAGTGGTCTTTGTTCATAGATATTAAGAAGTAATGCCTAGAGGAGGTGTCAGAAGAGGCTGAAGAGTCCTCCAATACTAGGGCAGAAGGTGTAGAGGGAGGATCCAAAGGATGAATGGATGAGGAGGAGGTATATTTGTTCGAGGAGCAGGGAGGGAGCAAAGGGGTCAGTGAGGTGGAGGGGAGGACATTAAGGTGGGAAGGAAGTGGGAGAAGGGAAAAGGGAGATCAACCACTCTAAACCATTTATAGATACATTGTTTATTAAAACAATAATAGAAGGAGAAGGGTTAGAGGAGGTACCCGTAACTGACAAAGTTATGGTTTATGTCAAGACTGTACTTCACTGATACGGTTCTATTGTAACCATATTTGAGCATTGATATACTTTCTCCACAGGCGCTTCCTCTATAAAGTGATTCTTTTGACAACCCTGATCCCTTTGACAGTTGATGGCGGAGACCTTTGAGCCATAAAATTTCTATGAAAAACATTTGTGCCTACCATACATTGTTCCTTTGGTTCTTAAAGGAAGCTTACAACTCTTGATAATATGGCCATACTGATGACACCTTCTGCACTTGAAGGGTATATTCTCATAGTCTAGTTTTTGAATATAGTTGCATCCTCCCCAGCTGAGATCAATCTCTTCACCAAGACCTTCCCTGATGTTTAGATTTACCAAAATTATTTCTACCTTCCTTTGTTTTGATTCTTCAAAGTTCATGTCCGCATCCAAGAAATCTCCTAAAGAATTTCATATTTTTTTGAAATATTCGAAGGACCAAAGGTGGAAAGGTAGGGTTGGTAGTCTTACCCAAACCGGGATTTTATCAAGTCATTTTGTGCTTGCATCAAAGAGCGGGCTCTAAGGTTGGAGAAGAAGTGGGGAGTTGTTGATGCTCTAGGCTTTACCTAGTGCCCATTTGGAGTGCTCAGTGTTATGGAAGGTGAAATTGTACCAATTTATGTTTAGCTCCACAAGCACCAGTAGGTATCCATGTTCATCCTTCTAAGCATTATGCATCCAATCTCAAATTGTTCTAACCGCAAAAATTCTTCCATTAACATGTCCTACGATCGTTTGATTTTCCATGTGGTTACCCGACTGATCTCTACGTCTTCTCCGAGTGAAAATTTTCCAACCCTTCCTTTTGTTTTTAGTCTTTTCCTCTTAATCCTAGATCCTACTTCTCTTGATCATGTGCCACCATGTGTCGTCCTGTCGTCCGAGTGTGCAAGAGGCTTCCTTAAATGTTCCCTGGAGAAAGAGGTCTGGTTGCATCCTTTGTGCTCATATGGTTCTAACGGGGCTGAAATGAAACCCTTGTTTGAGGGGTAGGATATAGTGGCACCTTGCCCCTTAGCTGAATGGACTGAGGAAGATGCATCGGGTCTAGTGGAAAGAAGGTTGTGGGAAGGCTCAAAGGGAGAGTGGATTAAACCTCCTTCAACAAAGTTTACCTAGTCTAAATCTGTTTCCTGAAGCGGATTGAGGGGTGGTATTAAATATACCAAAGAATTCGATAACCCCGACACCCAGGGTTATGTGAAATCACCAAAAAGGAGGTCGTCGAGCTGTGGGGGCAGTGAAGGGGAAACAGGGTTAGACTGAGAAGGAAAGGGATTGAGGATAGAAGAGACCCCATCTTCCGCCAGTTGTTCAAGAGGTCCTCCACCCGCCAAAACCTCAAGTGCCACGACATCTACCAAATTTGACTTCTTGTTTGCACCAGAAGCCCACGCGGTCATCAAGAGAGAAGCCTCCGTTGAGAGAGCGTCAAGAATGTGCCGGGAAAAGGCCACCGGGAAAAATACAAATGGGAATTTGTTAAAGTGGAGGGATACAAACTAACCATGAGCTAGAGGTAAAGGAACCTGTGAAGAGTGCAACCCTATGCGGAAGTGACACTTCATAACCGCAGACCAATAGAGAAAATAAATATACTCCAATACTTTCCCTACTTAATAATCATAACCTTGAATTTTTCGAAAGTAATAGAATTCATATAATAAATAAGAGATAGATTAAGTAATGACCAATCTCAATTTTTCTTATTGATTTTGAAGACAATTCAAATCTTTTATTCGAGATATCATGATGAAGGTCATACCATGTCTCTCTCTTGCTTTCCAATATTAATAATTGTTTTTTCCAACCTCATATGCTCCTCACAATTATATTTACATTCTATTGCATGATTTTAGTTGTAATGCATTGTATATATATTATAATGGTTTTAATGTGGGAATACTAACATATGAATAATACCCAACACACCCAAACAAACAAAGTGGYGGACTTCAACTTATAGCCRAKAATMTTTTTTCTAACGTCATAGTGTGTATTTTGAAATTGATTTGCATTATGTTATTGTTAAATTTGTTTCACTTGATAATTTGCACTATCTCACTACTGAAATTAATGCACCAAATCAATTTTATTGGYATAGTTTATTCAATTAATGCCCTAAATCATTTTTYATGGTATTATCATTGAAAGCAATGCACCTTATTGTTTTGAACTATGTCATTACTAAAATTAATGCAACCACTTCATTAGTTTAAATAATTTTTCATCGTGTCATCATTGAAATTAATACACTCTATTATTTTTCATTATGTCATTGCTGAAATCAATAATCATCTTTTACTATATCATCACTGAATTCAATGCGCCCTATTATTGTGTGTTATATCATTTTTGAAATCAATGCAAATGTGTAATGCATGTGCATCAAATAATTGTTGAAATAAATACAATTTCTCGATAACTTTAAATAATTTTTCATTGTGTCATCATTGAAATCAATACACCTTGATTGGAATGTAGCCTTAAAGATGATCATTTTTTACCTCCCCTTACATTAAAATTTTGATAAATTTTTTAAATATCCTTAGCTATATACATAAAAGGTTTATATTCAATTATGTTGGACATTATATATATTGGAGACTAAGAAAGTCTCCAATATATTTAAATATTTAATAAACACATCCCAAATCTTGTTTTTTTTCCAAAAAAAAAGAAAACATTAAGAATGATTTCTTCTATATCCATGTTCTCCATATGTACTTTCTCCTATGCTTTCCTTGGTTAAAACTTTGTCTTTTTTACCCTGCTTATGTCAATATTGAAATTCTAAGAAAGCCTATATTTTTTTTCCTTGGTTAAAACTTTGTCTTTTTTACCCTGCTTATGTCAATATTGAAATTCTAAGAAAGCCTATATTTTTTTTTTCATTTGAGAAAATCAGGACATTTAAATAAGACATCATTGAATTTGAGTAGAGGATATTTTCTTAATGTCAATACTCAAATTCTAAGAAAACCTAATTTTTGGTTCATTTGAGAAAATTAGGATATTTAGCTAAAAAATTGTTGAATCGAAAGAAAATAATTGTGTTAATGTCAATACTCAAATCTTAATAAGGCCTATTTTTTTATTCATTTGAGGAAGCTAAGATATTTGGCTAAGAAATCGTTGAATCTTAACCTCAACAGAATTAGAAAAATGTTAAGGAAATGCACCTACCTCTAACTGCATCTTGGAAAGTGTAATATAATTTTGTTTCACAACGTTAGGTAGGCATATCATGATTCCCATTACTTAAATATGCATAAGTTTTTCTTCCAGTACCGGTGTTTCACCATTGATTTATCAATACATGAAAGGTTACTTTCACTTTCTCTTTCTTCTGTAAAGGATTCAAACCCAACTATATTTCTTACACGAACATACCCATGACCATATCCACTTTGGTTACAATAACTAAATTTCTTTGACCATATCCACTTTGGTTACAATAACTAAATTTCTTTGACCATAGGATAAACTCTTGAGACAKTTTTGTTGACTCTCGTGTAGGGAAATATACAAYGATASAAATATAWTTAGAATGATTCTCKCTTTTGGAGTGATATATTCCTAGATGATATTTATTATTTGTTYGTAGATATCCTATATTTTCTCATAAATAAGGACCCATACTATCCCTAGTAAATATACCATTGTTAGGTTTGGAGCATCAAACATGCTCACCTAAAGAGTTATAGGTGTATCACTTAGAGCCTKGTCATTTTCCATGATTTTTTTTATATAAGTATGGAATGTTTGTTTAATTTCAATTTCCAAATTGATTTTCTTATTTTCATTGTATTCAATCACATTTTCACAATTTTTGGAATTGTATCTATGTGATCTCATGATAAACAGTGTGATTCTAGTGCAGGTCCAATGTCTTATTGGAAGGGTATCCCTACAAGGGATTCCAATACACTTGAAGGTTAAAATGGATCTTTTCTTCAATAGAATTTATCCTTAGAGAGTGAATGGATATTTTTTTTTGTCACGTACGTTACATACATTACATGACAACATCTACCCCATACTAGGTTATGGAGTGCTTCTTAGTGTAAATATGGGAGAGATACAATGGAAACCATTAAAATCATATCTTATTATGTTCCCTTAAACATGTTTGAAACACTTAGGTTTTTATTCATGATGACTTTCTATTTCTTAAAAAACGTGTCGCATCCCTAAAGCAAAACATCAATTTTGTAATCTTTGGTNTCTTTTGAGGTGGCCAACCAATCCCCTATAATTAAAAGAACAACATTTCTTCAAGACCCCTTTCCCAGGGTTCGCCTTGCTCTAAGCACCCTTTCTATATAGACCTATTTTCCTGTTAGCAGGTCAATCTTAGATTTATTTTGTGCCTTTGAAATGAGGGATTTTCTTCCTCTTCCACTTTTCTCTGTTGTGGCCAGATCCAGCGGTAGACCTCCCGAGTGGTCTTTGTTCATAGATATTAAGAAGTAACTCCCAGAGGAGGTGTCAGAAGAGGATGAAGAGTCCTCCAAGACTAGGGCAGAAGGCGTAGAGGGAGGATCCAAAGGATGAATGGATGAGGAGGAGGTCTATGTGTTCGAGGAGCAGGGAGGGAGCAAGGGGGTCAGTGAGGTGAAGGGGAGGACATTAAGGTGAGAAGGAAGCAGGGGAAGGGAAAAGGGAGATCAACCACTCTAAACCATTTATAGATACATTGTTTATTAAAAAAGTAATAGAAGGAGTAGGGTTAGAGGAGGTACCCGTAACTGACAAAGTTATGGTTTATGTCAAGACTATACTTCACTGATACGGTTGTATTGTAACCATATTTGAGCATTGATATACTTTCTCCACAGGCGCTTCCTCTATAAAGTGATTCTTTTGACAACCCTGATCCCTTTGAGAGTTGATGGTGGAGACCTTTGAGCCATAAGATTTCTATGAAAAATATTTGTACCTACCATACATTGTTCCTTTGGTTCTTAAAGGAAGCTTACAACTCTTGATAATATGGCCATACTGATGACACCTTCTGCACTTGAAGGGTATATTCTCATAGTCCAGTTTTTGAATATAGTTGCATCCTCCCCAGTTGAGATCAATCTCTTCACCAAGACCTTCCCTGATGTTTAGATTTACAAAAATTCTTTCTACCTTCCTTTGTTTTGATTCTTCAAAGTTCATGTCCGCATCCAAGAAATCTCCTAAAAAATTTCAGATTTTTTTGAAATATTCGAAGGACCAAAGGTGGAAAGGTAGGGTTGGTAGTCTTACCCAAATCGGGATTTTATCAAGTCATTTTGTGCTTGCATCAAAGAGTAGGCTCTAAGGTTGGAGAAGAAGTGGGGAGTTGTTGATGCTCCAGGCTTTACCTAGTGCCCATTTGGAGTGCTCAGTGTTATGGAAGGTGAAATCGTACCAATTTCTGTTTAGCTCCACAAGCTCCAGTAGGTATCCAAGTTCATGCTTCCAAGCATTATGCATCCAATCTCGAATTGTTCTAACCGCAAAACTTCTTCCATTAACATATCCTACGATCATTTGATTTTCCATGTGGTTACCCGACTCATCTCTACGTCTTCTTTGAGTGCAAAATTTCCAACCCTTCCTTTTGTTTTTAGTCTTTTCCTCTTAATCCTAGATCCTACTTCTCTTGATCGTGTGCCACCATGTGTCGTCCTGTCATCCGAGTGTGCAAGAGGCTTCCTTAAATGTTCCCTGGAGAAAGAGGTATGGTTGCATCCTCTGTGCTCATATGGTTCTAATAGGGCTGAAATGAAACCCTTGTTTGAGGGGTAGGATATAGTGGCACCTTGCCCCTTAGCTGAATGGATTGAGGAAGCTGCATCGGGTCTGGTGGAAAGAAGGTCGTGGGAAGGATCAAAGGGAGAGTGGATTAAACCTCCTTCAACAAAGTTTACCTAGTCTAAATCTGTTGCCTGAAGCAGACTGAGGGGTGGTATTAAATCTACCAAATAATTCGATAACCCCGACACCCAGGGTTATGTGAAATCCCCAAAAAGGAGGTCGTCGACCTATGGGGGCAGTGAAGGGGAAACAGGGTTAGACTAAGAAGGAAAGTGATTGAGGATAGAAGAGACCCCATCTTCCGCCAATTGTTCAAGAGGTCCTCCACCCGCCAAAACCTCAAGTGCCACAACATCCACCAAATCTGACTTCTTGCTTGCGCCAGAAGCCCACGTGGTCATCAAGAGAGAAACCTCCATTGAGAGAGCGTCAAGAATGTGCCAGGAAAAGGGCACGGGGAAATGAAGCGGGAAAAAGACAAATGGGAATTTGTTAAAGTGGAGGGATAAAAACTAACCACGAGCTAGAGGTAAAGGAACCTGTGAAGAGCACAACCCTGTGCGGAAGTGACACTCCATAACTGCAGACCAATAGAGAAAATAAATATACTCCAATACTTTCCCTACTTGATAATCATAACCTTGAATTTTTCGAAAGTAATAGAATGCATATAGTAAATAAGAGATAGATTAAGTAATGACCAATCTCAATTTTTCTTATTGATTTTGAAGAGAATTCAAATCTTTTATTCGAGATATCATGATGAAGATCATACCATGTCTCTCTCTTGCTTTCCAATATTAATAATTGTTTTTTCCAACCTCATATGTTCCTCACAATTATATTTACATTATATTGCATGATTTTAGTTGTAATGCATTGTATATATATTATAATGGTTTTAATGTGGGAATACTAACATATGAATAATACCCAACACACCCAAACAAACAAAGTGGTGGACTTCAACTTATAGCCAAGAATATTTTTTCTAACGTCATAGTGTGTATTTTGAAATTGATTTGCATTATGTTATTGTTAAATTTGTTTCACTTGATAATTTGCACTATCTCACTACTGAAATTAATGCACCAAATCAATTTTATTGGTATAGTTTATTCAATTAATGCCCTGAATCATTTTTCATGGTATTATCATTGAAAGCAATGCACCTTATTGCTTTGAACTGTGTCATTACTAAAATTAATGCAACCACTTCATTAGTTTAAATAATTTTTCATCGTGTCATCATTGAAATTAATACACTCTATTAATTTTCATTATGTCATTGTTGAAATCAATAATCATCTTTTACTATATCATCACTGAATTCAATGCACCCTATTATTGTGTGTTATATCATTGTTGAAATCAATGCAAATGTGTAATGCATGTGCATTATATAATTGTTGAAATAAATACAATTTCTCGATAACTTTAAATAATTTTTCATTGTGTCATCATTGAAATCAATACACCTTGATTGGAATGTAGCCTTAAAGATGATCATTTTTTACCTCCCCTTACATTAAAATTTTGATAAAATTTTTAAATATCCTTAGCTATATACATAAAAGGTTTATATTCAATTATGTTGGACATTATATATATTGGAGACTAAGGAAGTCTCCAATATATTTAAATATATAATAAACACATCCCAAATCTTGTTTTTTTTCCCCAAAAAAAAACATTAAGAATGATTTCTTCTATATCCATGTTTTCCATATGTACTTTCTCCTATGCTTTCCTTTGTTAAAACTTTGTCTTTTTTACCCTGCTTATGTCAATATTGAAATTCTAAGAAAGCCTATATTTTTTTTTTCATTTGAGAAAATCAGGATATTTAAATAAGCCATCATTGAATTTGAATAGAGGATATTTTCTTAGTGTCAATACTCAAATTCTAAAAAAGCCTAATTTTTGGTTCATTTGACAAAATTAGGATATTTAGCTAAAAATAATTGTTGAATCCAAAGAAAATAATTGTGTTAATGTCAATACTCAAATCTTAATAAAGCCTATTTTTTTATTCATTTGAGGAAGCTAAGATATTTGGCTAAGAAATCGTTGAATCTTAACCTCAACAGAATTAGAAAAATGTTAAGGCAATGCACCTACCTCTGACTGCATCTTGGAAAGTGTAATATAATTTTGTTTCACAATTAGGTAGGCATATCATGATTCCCATTACTTAAATATGCATAAGTTTTTCTTCTAGTACGGTGTTTCACCATTGATTTATCAATACATGAAAGGTTACTTTCACTTTCTCTTTCTTCTGTAAAGGATTCAAACCCAACTATATTTCTTACACGAACATACCCATGACCATATCCACTTTGGTTACAATAACTAAATTTCTTTGACCATAGGATAAACTCTTGAGACAGTTTTGTTGACTCTCGTGTAGGGAAATATACAACGATAGAAATATATTTAGAATGATTCTCGCTTTTGGAGTGATATATTCCTAGATGATATTTATTATTTGTTCGTAGATATCCTATATTTTCTCATAAATAAGGACCCATACTATCCCTAGTAAATATACCATTGTTAGGTTTGGAGCATCAAACATGCTCACCTAAAGAGTTATAGGTGTATCACTTAGAGCCTTGTCATTTTCCATGATTTTTTTTATATAAGTATGGAATATTTGTTTAATTTCAATTTTCAAATTGATTTTCTTATTTTCATTGTATTCAATCACATTTTCACAATTTTTGGAATTGTATCTATGTGATCTCATGATAAACAATGTGATTCTAGTGCAGATTCAATGTCTTATTGGAAGGGTATCCCTACAAGGGATTCCAATACACTTGAAGGTTAAAATGGATCTTTTCTTCAATATAATTTCTCCTTAGAGAGTGAATGGATATTTTTTTTTGTCACGTACATTACATGACAACATCTACACCATACTAGGTTATGGAGTGCTTCTTAGCGTAAATATGGGAGAGATACAATGGAAACCATTAAAAGCATATCTTATTATGTTACCTTAAACATGTTTGAAACACTTAGGTTTTTATTCATGATGACTTTCTATTTCTTAAAAAAACGTGTCGCATCCCTAAAACAAAACATCAATTTTCTAATCTTTGGTGATGTTTATTACTACCTAAAATGTATGAATTACTTCCTATTTATTAGAAAAGGTGTTGCATCCCTTAAACATAATAACAATTTTGTAATCTTCGGTGGTGTTTANGAAAATGATTTATAGCAAAAATGACATACCTTGTTGAATTCTGGCTTATTCTAGAGAGCGACTTTGTAGAGCGTTCCCCGCACAAAATGTTTGATGAAATGATCTGAAACTATTAAACCTCATACTAAAGACTATTCCATAACCAACACATTTTGTCTTACTGGATTTGGATATGTTATGAATAATTTATGACATTTTTACCCGAAACACCTGATTTTGACTAGTTTCGGGACTGGCCACAAACCCTATTTTCCATGGAGTGTAACTCCCAAAATACAACGACCAACAAGATTATTTTTTTTTTCATAGATACTTGGATATGTTATCTCACTTGCATAGCAATTTCACAGTCTGAATCATTATATAAAAAAATTTATAGCGAAAATGGTGAGATGACCTGTAAATAACATACCTTAGAAAGCACCATCAAAAGAATTTGTCCTTCCTTGCATTTCGGCCTTCTTTTCTTCACCTTCACTCAGAATTTCAGTTTAGATATCCTTGGTTACCTCAAACACATATAGATATTTAATAT
>JZKD02S2199151.1:445799-458622 GCA_000966675.3 Picea glauca | reverse complement strand
CCCCCCCCTCCAGAATCCCACTCATCCCTTGCTCCATACAGCTCACGCTCCTTTTTACATCTGTCCTCCACCCACTCTAATTGCTCGCCCTCCCGCTTGCCACGTCGACCATCTTTTGAATTTTCTCCCTACACTTCACCTCTCGTGTATCTAATTCACCTCTCACCTCGTTCCACTTGTCATCCACAAACCATCCACCTATCCACATTTACTCAATCCCTTCTCCTTATTTGACATCATTTCCACGTCCTCGAGTTCATAACCAGTCATGACTTCCCCCCATGATCGTCTGGCAGAAACATGTTCTAATAAAAGAGTTGCGTTGAGTTAGGCTGGCGAATTACTAGTGCCACCATCCTCTTTCAACTGCAAGATGTTTCCCAACACAGTTATCCAAAGGCATATATGGAAAATGAATCAACATGAAGAAAGAATAAGCAAAGGAAATGTGCCCAAGCGACAACACTTCATGACAATTATTTCTGTTAGAGTTGTTACCAACATGATCCCTCATTCTAGCAGTCTGTTAGATCCACCTGTACATATGTTAGATTAGGATCTTTTTGTGGACAATCCCAGGCTAGAGAGGCCATCTCACATCTGAAGTTGTGGTCGACTGTTTTTTTTATAAATACCTTAGAAAAATGACGAGAGAGGTTCGAATGGTTGAACAAAGCTCCCTATGCTGTAATATTTTGATTTAACAGAGATCTGCCTGAGTTTATGTATTGGACCTGATAAATTTTGGTTAATGGAAGTCAACCTCTTATCATCACCTTGTTTCTTTCTACTCTGAAAGCTCATTACTTGAGGATCCTTATGCGTTTTCATAGTTATATTTTAATGGATGTTTGATTATTGTACCGCTATAAACGCTTTTAGTGTTTTGATTTTAGTTTCAAGAGGTTCTTGTGATTGAGTTTTTTCTTCACCTAGCTGCTAGAAGGCCTGATGCTCATAGAAAATTAGTTCATTTTTCTCACCAATTATTCCATATGCTCATATTTACCCTCAAAACCCCGACTGAAGTTAATTAAAACCACATTTTCTTATGCATACTAGCCCATATATCTGTGTTGAAATATCCATATGCTGAGTTTTGTCCATTTGATCCTCTGTCACAAACTTACATTCATAAATCTTATTGATGGGTATTGGCTTTATCCTCTTGCAATCTGAGGGTAACTCTCAGTGCTAACTTTCTTGGCATCGTTGTCGGGGAATGAATTGAATACATTTCCCTAGGATTGAACGACAAAGAAATATTGATTCTGAAGGTGCATTATAAATCAGTACATTGAATATTTCAGCTTGCACTTGACGACTCCATTGTTTCAGTTGTGGTTCCTAAAGGAAGACACACGAGGTCCACTCCACACCTACCTCTGGCTACACCTGAAACTGGCCCAGAGAAGATAATAAAGAAGGGAAAATCTTCTCAAGAAGGATTTTCTGTTGCTACATTAGGCACTTCTAGTCACCTACATGATTATGCTTTTAAAACCCCAATAATTGTATCCAATTCTCCTTTACTGCCAACTGTTGAATTTTCTAGAAATTTGGATCTTGAAAATTTTCCTATTGAATACTCCTATTTTAGCCCCAAATTGAAAGAAGAAAGTTTTGAAACCCTTGCTTCCCCTGAAGTTGTAGGTTGGTTCGTAATTGAGATCCTAGAAGATTTTCCTACTTTGGGCCTTCCTACTCCTCCTCCTATCAAATTCATTGTGACTAAAGAAGAGGAAACTTCTTTTCCCTTCAACCCTATACCATATTCCTCTAAGATTCAACCTCTTTTTATGAATACTGAAACCTCTCTATTCAAGCTCCCATTGTCTCCAAAAATCCAAGATGCAGTTGTACCTGTCAAAACTCCATATTCTCCTTGTTCTCCTACAGTTCACAACCCAATGGCAGGTGCAAATCTTCCTAGAAATATGATGGATGCCATAGTGGCTACAAGGTATGCCCCTCTTATTTTACCTCAACCTATGAATTCTCTCCCAGTTGGAGATTACCTTAAGTACATGCCCAAGTTCACTGGGGATGAATACATAACTGCAGAAGAACATCTTGCAACTTTTTATAGTTATGCAGATAATCTTAACATTCAAAATGAAGATGTATGGATGAGAGTATTTGTACAGAGCCTTGATGGTGAGGCTATAAAATGGTTTAGGCGTTTGACTCCTGGATCTATTGTTGGTATTGAAGCTTTGGATAATGCCTTCTTGAGGCATTAGGGGGATAAAAAGGATTTCCTTTATTATATTACAAAATTTGGATCACTTAAGAGGAAAGAAGGGGAATCTGTTTTTGACTTCTCAAAAATATTCAATAAAATGTACAAAAATACCCACTGAAATAAATCCTACAAAAACCTATGCCAAGATTACCTATTCCAGTTCTTTTGACCCTGAGTTCTATCTCCTATTGAAAGAAATAAGATCTACCTCTTTAGCTCAGATGCAATATGCAACCTTAGAAGTAGAATGTGATATATTGGCAGCTGAAAAACTTAGGGGAAAATCTGATAGAGACAGAAGGAAAGGTAGGGCTGAAGCTTCAACCTCATAATCCCCTTTTGTCCACCCTCAAGTTGATGAACTTACAAAATTAGTAAAATCACTTTCTACTGAAATGGAGAAGTTGAAACTTGAATGAAAACATAACTATAGGAACACACATAATGATGATAATAGAGGCAACTTCAGAAGACCAAATAATGCCCCTCAGGTCCTCCAAAGAGATCCAATAAATAGGGATAGGGATGATAAAAAATTCCAAGCCCCTCTCCAAAATAACCTTGTTGTTGATGAAGAACGAGAGGATGAAGAAACTGGTCATGAAATCCATTGTCTTGGTGACACCTCTTCATCTCCTTATTTGACCCAATCTGCATATGAAGAGTCTCTCATGGATAGTTAGTTAAATGAATTGAGTGAAGGGGGAAAAAAATGACAATCCTAATAGATACAACCTAAGGACAAAAAAGAAAGAGGAAAAAACTGACACTTTTGATCAGCCCACTAAAATAGAAAATCATGCTAAGGCTATGATAGCTATCAACAAAGGAAAAGATGCATAAAGTCATCAAGCATTGGTCAAGAGTCCTACCCCAAAAATTAAAGAGAGTCTGAAATCCCCATCCTCTTTTAGCTTTGAAAGTGAAATTCAAAATATTAAAATCCCTGTAACTTTTCTAGATCTAATCAAGAATAAGGAATTCAAAATATATCTCTCTAAAATGCTTCAACCTGAGCCTTCTTCCAATTCCAAAGATTCAGTCAACCTTCAAGATGAAAAACCAACAGTCATCCTGGGACCTTTATTAGAGGATAGGGATGACTCTTCCCCTCCTTTCTATACATCATTAAACATTCATGATAAAGTGTTGCACAACTGCTTTATGGGCTCAGGGGCATCTCATAATCTCATGCCTAAAACTGTCATGGATGAGCCTGCATTGGAAATTACAAAGACCTACCATGACTTATACTCATTTGACTCTAGGAAAGTGAAGTGTCTTGGGGTTATCAAAAACTTGGTTGTTACCTTGTTCCAGTTTCCAATGAAAAGTGTGGTCATGGACATTGTTGTGGTTGATGTCCCCCCTAAGTTGGGGATGCTCTTGTCAAGATATTGGATTAAAAGACTAGGGGGAACTTTGCTGATGGACCTTTCATATGCCACCATTCTTGTGTTTTGGGTAGAACATAGAAGGCTTTATAGGGAGGCACAATTAGCCTACATCATCAATGATGAAGCAAATACCACCAACCACCCAATTTTTTCACTTGATACTGATTTAGGATCCAGTATATTTCAGGTCACTGATGCTCCTCAACCTTCTATTGAAATTAGAAAACAGTCCATTACCTCTTGTGAAGATCCTCTTCCTAATACCTCTGTTTGGAAGATGTTTTTTTTATGGGGCTTTTTCTAAAGAAGGTGTTGGTGCTGGGGTAGTCTTTATTTCCCCTAATAAAGAAATCATTTTTTTTATCCTACAAGCTTGAATTTGAAACTACAAACACTGGTAGAATATGAGGCTCTTTTTTTGGGTTTGAGGGTTGCTAAAGACATGAGGATTGAAGAGCTAGGAGTCTTTGGAGATGTTGAATTAATTGTTCATCAAATCAAAAATTTGTATCAAGCTAAACACCCCAGGTTAAGGACTTATAGAAATGAAGTTTGGGATCTTGTTGATAGTTTCTTCTTATCTTTTAATATCTCATTTCTTCTAAGAGAGGAGAACACTATGGAAGATTCCGTGGCTGTCTTAACAAGTAATTTCAGAGTTCCTTTTCCCCTAAAATCAAATATGATGTTGAAGTGAAGTATAGACCCTCTATACCTGACAATGTTAAACTTTGGAAGGTTTTTGAGGATGATCTTGAGATAAAAAAAATTCTTGGGACTATGGATGGGTTTTTTCCCTTACATATTGATCAAGATCATGATACTGAAAAAAATCCTCATGCTGATATTTTCTGAATAAAATTGTTGACCGTCATATTGTTCAGTTGCCTAGTTACCATATTCCAAAAGGACTAGTTCCTTTGGAGATATTGTTTGATAGAAACAATGTTGTTGTAAAGGATAAAGGTTCAACTAAAAATGATGATGGGACTGAATGCAATTTAGGTATAGAGGAGGATCCAAAGTATGTTAAGTTGTCTAGCAACTTGTCAAAGGAACAAAGGGTTGAATATGTTAAGCTTTTAAAAGAGATTGTTGATGTGTTTTTCTGGAAATATGAATATTTAAGAACATATGACACAAACATTATTGAACATAAGATTCCTTTGAAAGAGGAGACCAAGCCTTTTAGGCAGAAACTCAGATAGATAAATCCCATGCTGCTGCCTATTATAGAAAAGGAAGTAAAGAAGTTGTTGGATTCCAAGATCATCATTCCTTTGAGGTACTCTGAGTGGGTGGCTAACTTGGTCCCTGTGAGGAAGAAAAATGGGGAAATTAGACTGTGTGTTGATTTCAGGATTCTGAACAGAAGCTCCAAGAAAGATAACTACCCCTTTCCAAAGATGGAGCACATTTTGCAGAGAGTGACTGGCTCATCAAGGATGTCTATGATTGATTGTTTCTCAAGCTACAATCAGATCTCTGTCTTTCCTAAAGATAGAGAGAAAAAAATATTCACTACTCCTTGGGGAACATTCATGTATGCTAAAATGCCCTTTGGGTTAATGAATGCAGGAGAAACCTTTCAGTGAGCAATGGTTATTGCCTTTATTGGGGAGAAGGATAAATTTGTGGTTATCTATCTAGATGACATTAAAGTGTTCTCAAAGTCTGATAAGGAGCATTATCATCATTTAAAAAGGGTCTTCTTGAAGTGCAAGAATTTTGGTCTCTCTCTCAATCCTAAGAAGTCTTTGTTTGCTATGAAGGAAGGTAATCTATTGGGACACATTGTATCAGCATAAGGGGTAAGAATTGATCCAAGAAGAGTAGAGGCCATCCAGACTTTATCTATTCCTAGATCCAAAAAAAAAGTTCAGTCTTTCTTGGGTAAAATCAATTTTCTGAGAAGGTTCATCTCTAATTTTGCTGAACTGGTTAAGTATATTACATCCATGCTTAGGAAAGGAAATGAGGTGAAATGGACTGCTGAGGCCCGAGAGTCTTGTGATCAAATAAAAAAGGCCTTGAGTGAAGAACCTCTGCTTATCAACCCTTATTATTCCAAAGAATTTATGATATTTTCCTTTGCCTCATTTGACACATTGGCTGTTGTTTTACAGCAAAAAATTTTAGAAGGGTTAGAGAAACCTATTTCCTTTTTCGGTAGAGCATTGAGGGATGCAGATATGAGGTATGATGTCATGGATAAGCAAGATTATTATCTGGTTAAATCCCTCAAATATTTCAGAGTATACATCTTGCATTCCAAAGTTATTGCCTATGTTCCTTCAACTTCTGCCAAAGAGATACTTATCCTGCTTGACATTGATGGGTAGAGGAGCACCGATATGGGATCAGGGATATGATTGCTATCCATATGTGGCTTGGTTCCCCTAGTGGATAGGAGCACCATGAAAAAGGAAGTGACCCACTAGGTGGGAACTAGTTTAGGATGTGGTTTTGGTTGAAGGATAATAGAGGAGAGACAGAGGACATCGTGCATGTATAAGGTCAGGCATCTTTGTTTGACGTACCTAAAGAAAATACCAAGAGTTTGGAGCTCTCTAAAAGGATAGTGGAACCATCCTTGGATCTCATAGTAAACTTGGAAGCATAAGATGAAATGTTTCTCAGTATCAATCTCTCATAAATGGAAAATTCGGTTTGATAGGTCAATCTAGTGGTCTATCTCGATCCACAGTCTATGAGATTCCACTCTAAATTGGCCCAAGGGGATGCAAAGAGTGTAAATCCAATGGTGAAGTGTTTAATGGGGTTGAACAATGAGTTTGTCCCTTAGATCCATTAATTTCTCAACATAGAAGGCCATCTTCTGATGTAACCCACCTTGAAAATTTATCCAAGTGAGCCACACAAACTACATGTAGATACCATCTCTGATGACTGATCAAGATTTAGGAGCAGAATGAATTGGTTAATAGATTGAATACAATAAGTACATAGATATGAAGAATAACACAAATATCCAGTGAACAATATCTTCTATTGAATAATGAAATAGGTTGAAACTATAAAACTGCAGAACTAAAACACTTGCTCGAATGGTGGTAGTTATCTCTGAGAAGAGATGTGGCTGCTATGCACATCCGTCTAAGCATAATCAATTACAATGAGGCTCTAGAGGAGTTTTTGATATTACTCATGAATTCCAAAACCCTAGACATCCAAAAACCTAACCCTAGGAGATGAAATGTCAAAAGTCATGTGGACCCCTATGGGTAAGTTGGTACCTCAACTTCCTAGGGTTGTAACTTTTGCATACGACATCCGTTTTAGGCGCATCATAGCCCGTTGGAAAGGTCTTTCAGAGAAATACAAATTCTGCCATCAAACTCTGACTATGTCTATAATTTGACTATGGCGAGCCAAAAAAAACTATTTAGGCCTCCAAAATGGACTTGGAAGTACAACAAGATGTGTTGACATGAAAACATACAAAATAAGCCACCTGGATTAGGTGAGAGGCCACCAATATCCACCTGGAAGATGTGTAGGGATTCAGACAACCCCAAAAGTGTATAACCCACAATTACAAAGAAGTACAAAAGAATGTGCTAAACTAAAAATGGAAAAGAGGAGCCAGTTGGAATAGGTGGGTGGCCACCAATATCCAACTCGATTAATCCTCCCCCATTAGGAAGAAATGGTCTCCATTGCATTGCGTTCCCCCATAAGGTGATCAAAATTCTGCTGGATTTGGCCCTGGGTGAGCCACTTGCCTTAGTGTAGGATTTTCCCTGCCTTGACAACCCGATAGAGTTGGATCCTCTACTGGCGACTGCCCTTGACCTGTGTGTCCACTATCTGATCAGTGGATGTTTGTTCCATGTAGTCAGGGTTCAACTTTGTGGTTGTTAGTTGTTCTGCGATCTCTGAGGTGTCCAATAATGGTGGAAAATATGGTCGAAGGAGGCCCACACTGAACACTAGGTGCAGGCCAAGGAAGGGTGGAGTGTTGAGCTCAAAAGCATTGCTACCCACAGCCTTGGTGATAGTGTAAGGCCCATAGCGAAGTGGGTGGAGCTTTTGATGGGGCCTTGTGAGATACTTGTTTTGCAACTGTAACCATACTTTGTTGCCAACTTGAATTTTGTGTGGTACCTTGTGTTGATCATGGCGTTGCTTGTACTTAGCATTGGATTTCTGAAAAATCTCCTGGAGCTATTGGTGAATGTGTTGAATCCGCTCAATGAATCTGGTGGCTTTTCCCATCGCAGACTGATCATGGGAAGAGTCTGTTTGTGTGGTGGAAAGAGGAAGTGCAACATCAATGGGTCCCAAGGGTTATAATCCTAGCCCCACCTGAAATGGGCTATGGATGGTGGAGCTATGAAGAGCCCTGTTGTAACTGTGTTGAACATAGGAGAGACTCTTGTCCCATGTACCTGGATGCTTAGAGTTGTACATGCATAGGATGTGCACAATCATCTGATTAACGACCTCTGTTTGGCCATCTGTTTGGGGGTGGAAAGAAATGTATTTTGTGAGCTTGGTGTCCAACAGTGACTAGAGACTCGACCAAAATGTGTTGAGGAACCTATTGTCCCGGTCAGAGATGATGGTCTGTGGTATCCCAAAGTGGACCCACACTCATTCAAAGAAGATCTTGGCAGCATCTTCCACTGTGATAATCTTCTTGTAGGATGTGAGGATGGCCATCTTTGAAAACTGATCAACGACCACAAATACGTAATCATTTCCTTGCCTATTGGACGAAAGGCCATAGAAGTAATCCATTGATATGGATTCCCAAGGCTTCTCCGGAGTAGGAAGATGGGTGTATAAGCCTTGCTTCTTGATGCCTGGATTGGAAATGGCACAGGCAGTGCAAGATATGATATACTTGTTGACATCCTGTCGAATTTTTGGCCAATAAAAATGTTTCAAAAGAACAACCACAGTTTTCTCCATGCCAAAATGTCCTGCCATTCGACTGTAGTGGGCTTCCCAAATCATCTTTGAACACTCTCTTGTAGGAAAACATAGATGGCCTAGGTGGCATAATAGTCTGTCCTGAATGTGAAAATCGGTGACAGTCGCTACTGTACCCAAGAGCTGATAAGGGGTGGTGAAGTCTGGATCTTGCTGATAAAGTTGGGGCCACTCAGATGCTTCATGTCCACAGGAATGGAGCACAGTGGTGAGTGCAGCCACAAGAGGTCGACTGAGGCAGTCAGTGACATGAATTGAGATACCTGTCTTATACTTGATGTTGAGATGGAACTGTTTCAGGTAGGTGTACCACTTCTAATGGCGTTCATTCTGCAATTTCCCCTGTGTCTATATGAACTACCGAGGCTTTTGATCACTGTGTATGATCGTCTCCTTTCCCATAATGTAATGTTTCCATTGAAAACAAGATTGTATAATGGAATACATTTCCTTGTCATAAGTGGGGTATTTCCAGAACATATCTGAGAGTGTCTCACTATGGTATGCCACCAGATGACCGTGCTAAGTGAGAACTGCGCCCACAACATAGTTAGATGTACTAGTCTCAATCTCGAATTAATTCTACAGATTGGGCAAGGAGAGTACTGTAGCTCAGAAAAATCGATGCTTCATATAATCGAATGCTCGTTGTTGTTCCTTCCCCCACATGAACTTGGCCCTGCCACTGCCCTTGGTCACCTGGATGAGGGCCCATGCAATATGAGAGAATCCTAACATGAACCGTTGGTAGAAGTTGGCTAGTCCCAAGAAGCTCTGAAGCTCGGTCAGTGTGGTAGGGGCTGGACAGTCATGGATGAATTAGATCTTAGTTGGATCAACATGTATCCCATGCCCATATACAATGTATCCCAAGTATTGGACCATGTTCATGCCAAAAGAGCATTTTTCCAAGTTGGCATATAGCTTGCACTACCGCAGAGTGCTCAAAACTTGTTGAATATGACGCATGTGCTCCTCCCATGTTTTGTTGAAGATGAGGATGTAATCCAAATATACCATCACAAATGAGTTGGTGAAGGTTCTCAATACATCATCCATCAACCTCATGAAAGTGGTTGGTGCATTTGTTAAGCCAAAGGGCATGCCTAGCCATTTGAAGAGACCTTCTTTAGACTTGAAGGTTGTCTTCCATACATTAGTTGGTTCGATGTGAACCTGGTGGTAGCCAAACTTTAGGTCAATCTTGTTAAATAACTTTGCCCCCTTGAGTTGGTCAAGAAGGTCATCAATCCTGGGAACGGGTTACCGGTTCCTGACTGTGATTTTGTTTAAGGCTCTGTAATCAATGCAAAGTTGCCAAGTCTCGTCCTTCTTTTGCACCAGTACAATTAGGCTTTTGCAAGGGGAGGAGATGGGTCTGATGTTTCCCTTCTAGAGAATTTATTGGATATAACACTTGATTTCGTTATTTTTCATCAGTAAGAGACAATAGATTGGTCCATTAGGTAGAGGTGCACCGGGGGTCAGATGAATTGGATTCTTGACTTGATAGTGTGTCGATACCCCTGTAGGTGAGGAGAATATGTCTCGGTATTCTTCCACGATCCCATCCACTTGCTTCTTCTGCAAAGAGAAGCTCTGTGTAGAGGCCACAGATGTGGCGACGACCTTCTACTTACTGTGAGTACGGATAAAAAAGAAGATGAACTTCCCAGTCTATGAAATGAACTTACTGCATTGCTTAACAAAGAATAAAGAAATAGCATTAGGCGACGCTACCTATGGTATCCTGTAAAATTGTCTACCCAAATTAATAATAACAGTGCGAGGCCTGGACTCATACACAACATGATGCTTCCACAAATATGGTTTTCCTAAAAGAACATCACAAACTTCAAGGGGAGCAATATCACACAGTACCTCATCTTTGAAAGGCTTGATTTCGTAGGGTAGACGACATTGTTGGCTGAGATGAAGATCTCTTCCTTGGCAAAGCCAGCCGATGGTGTAGGGTTGCAGGTGCGGTCTCGTTGGTAGGTCCAGCCACTTGACGACCTATGCTAAACTCAGGTTCTTCTGACTACCGTTATCGACAATGAAATGAAGCAGAGCCCCCTTTACCCACATCTGCGAGTGAAAGAGGTGTTCCCCTTCCTCTGGTTCTTTTGGTTCGCATGGTCGGACTTTAGTGGCAACGACAACGACACTGTGTTCAACATCGATAATCCGCTTCCCTCCTTCAGTATTTGATTCAGAATCAGAATTGACCTCTGTCTCGGAAGCCTTCAGTTAGACCATGAGTGACTTCTTAGAGCGACAATGTTGTGCGAAGGGATTTTATGGTACTCACATGATTTTCATGTGTCCTTCTTTGTCTTCTCATTTCCATTCTTGTGTTGCGGCTTGGACTGGTTGTCTTGAGGGAGACCATCTCGACTTGGTCCCTTGTTGTGTGGGTTGGGGCTGCCTTTTCCCTGCTTCGACTATGAGGGGTTTGCAGATCTAAACTCTCGCCTTTCATGCTTAAATTTCTGCTCGATCTTGACAACGTATCTATAATTCGTTCCCAATGATGCGATGTCCATAAACTCCATTTATGTTTGAATGCATTTATGCAAACAGCCGCAGTATTTGAGCACCGAATGATGCTTAGAGTCTTTGATACCCAATTTGGTGCGCAGGGTATGGAAAATATTGGTGAAATCTGGTACTGTCTGGTCCCTTTCTTGACGTAGGGTGGTCCATCTGGTGTACTGGTCCTCGTAGCTTCCAACATGATAGTACTGTTCTTTAATGGAATCCCGAAAGGAATCCCATGTAGGGGCCAATACAAACATCGCAGATTCCTCTACGACCCTTTTCTCATAGTGAGTATCCCACTAGTCTTTAACATGGGGAACGACCTTGAGGAGTGTAAAAGTGATCTTTTCCCTATCAGAAAAATTGTGGACCAAAAAATACCCTTCGAGCAGATTCAACCATTTATCTACAACATCCGCATCTATCATTCCTTCAAATAATGGAATATCAAAATTTACCTGTACCTTGAAGGGGGTTGTGTGACCGCTTGATGAAAATGATTCTCTTATGGGCAACCGTCGAAGGATATGCGCGAAGTTTTCCATCATTTCGTTCCTTTATCGCGAGGGCTTCCTCGAGAAACATTTTAATAGGATCTCTTGCTCCATAATATTTCTTTTTGTCCCCCATGGGTTATTGTTGGGCTCAGCACGATCGATCTTCCAATGGATCGATTGGTTTGAGTCCCAATTTCTTGTACCTAGATCTTGTTGGGGACATGCATGAAGAAAAATAAATGAAGAGCAGACCACTCTAATACCACTGATCCGGATTTAGGAGTGGAACGAACTGATTAAAAGACTGAATACAATAAGCATGGAGATATGAAGAATAACCCAAATATCCAGTGAAGAATATCTTCTATTGAATAATGAAATAGGCTGAAACTGTAAAACTGCAAGACTGAAACACTTGCTCAAACGGTGGTAGCTATCTCCGAGAAGAGATGTAGCTGCTACGTGCATATTTATGAGAAAAATCAATTACAATGAGGCTCTAAAGGCCTTTTTGATATTACTCATGAATGCCAAAACCCTAGACATCCAAAAACCTAACCCTAGGAGGTGAAACATCAAAAGTCATGTGGGCCCCTATGGGTAAGTTGATACCTCAACTTCCCAAGGTCGTAACTTTTTCATACAACCTCTGTTTTAGGCACGTGATAGCCTGTTGGAAAGGTCTTTCAGAGAGCTACACATTCCACCATCAAACTTTGGTTCCATATACAGTTTGACTGTGGCGAGAAAAAAAACACTGTTTAGGACTCCAAAATGGCCCTGGAAGTACAACAAGATGTGCTAACATGAAAACATACAAAATAAGTCAATTTGATTAGGTGAGAGGCCACCAATATCCACTTGGAAGATGTGCAGGGCTTCAGACAACCCCAAAAGTGTAGAACCCACAATTACAAAGAAGTATAGAAGAACGTGTTGAACTAAAAATGGACAAGAGGAGCCAGTTGGAATAGGTGGGTGGCCACCAATAGCCAATTGGATCAATGATCCTATTCATCTCATGTCTGATAGGTAAGAGGTGGCCAAGTGTAGCAAGGGAATAGCTAAATGGAGAACGTCAATCCATTGTAATATGAATAGATTCTAGGAGATCTAAGACCCTTGCATAATAACAACAAGGGCAACCTAGATGACTGACTAATGCAATGGAGAAGAGGTTTGTG
>JZKD02S2199151.1:382462-393566 GCA_000966675.3 Picea glauca | reverse complement strand
CTTGTTGTAATATCTAACAGTTCCTGAAGTTTTTTCAACTTCATGAGTTAGAAATACTCACATCATTTCAGCTATTAACATAATCATTTCTATGTTATATATAATATATACATGCATTCAATGATTCATGTATTATCACTTGTAACATTTTTAATAACTCCAAAACTGATCTTGGAATTGTAACAACAACAATCCAATCACCTTCAACTAGTATTTATATTAAATATAATGCATCTATCCATCATTATTTATTCTTATCACCACAGGATTTTCATAATGCAACAATTAATTATTAAATAAAATAACAATCGATGTACCAATATTGATAGCCACATTTACACAATGCATCCCTGCGTTGACTACAAGATACAAAATAACTATGTCATGCATTCCACCATGACGAGTTGGAAGGTCTGGCCAGCGCCTCAACACATCATCCACACACTTCCTACTTCTTTCCTGACTATTTAGATACCTTCATTTTCAACCCAAATACAACACCAATAATATAATTCTTAAGTTCTCTTTAGTGTGGGCAAAGAGGTTGCAATCCAAATATCAGATATACAGTAGATACCATTGAGCACTCACATAACGCTATAACCCTTCCATATCCAACCATATTATGGTCTCACACATGACTAGTTCTATGGATATTCATTTTTATATAAGGAGTATGTCTCCTAAATTAACTCGGTTATGATCCCATAACGAATCAAAGCATAATGTGCAACCAACATTTTATCTAAATGAATTCTTGCATCAACAACATTTACATACTCTAGGCCTTTGTCCATTACCTGTCAATTTAAATATTGAAAATTAACTGAGGGAATTCTTACCTCAATCCCCTTCAACATGTATGCATCAACATAAACTAAATGCATACCTGTCTGGTTATTATCAACCTACTTGTTTCTATTTGACCAACGAATATTTGTAGAAGCTCACATACTTCCTCCTTCATCATTCTGATCACCATTCCTGCCACCCTCATGGGTCTTCACCTAGATGGAAATAATAAGAAACAACAATATCCACATCTTTAACCCTACTATATCATTTTTCTTGAATACATAATCCATCATTAGTCATACTCAATCATTATTTCATAATAATAGACTATTCTAAGTTCACAAGCATGTTATATGCATATCCAAGCATGTGCAATTACACATCCATATGCACCAGTCATTCACTGTTAGCATGCCTACTAATGCATATGCATTTTAACTTCATTGTATGCCTCATGCACTCTAGTGCATTTCTGTTTCAATTCACTTATTTATTTATTTATATTGTAGTTGGTTTTCCTTGAACTCCTTTAGATCCTTGTTGCTTTTTGTGCTCCCATTCTGCTCATCTGCACTATGGTTCCCTAGTCTGAACAATTTCCATCCAAGTTCGACTTGGGCATTCTGCAATCCAATTAGTGTGCTCCAATTGCCACAACTATTTTTGGGTAGTCATATCCAAATTTACCTTTATGACACGTTCCAACACCCTGGAATGAAGTAGCTCAAACATCCCATCACTCTACTACAACATTCTTGAATCAAATACTATTACTCCTAGTTGTCCATTAGGTTACTTTATTAACATTTCCTTGTGAAGCTATACCTTTCACACTTAATACCATTCCCAATGGAAGTCCATTTTCATTCAGTGACACTTTTCAAGTGAGAGAGAATTCAATTCCTCTGCATTGGCATCATGTTTCCACTGTGAACTCTGATATTAGAAGTGGATTTCTTCCACACTTAAGCTTTGCAACTGTCTACACCTCTCTTCCTTCAAGGCTAGGCAGTCATACTTTTCCTTTTATGCCCATGCATGACATCTTTAACCTGCTAGTTTCATATCCTATGTGAGGACTCTTTCTTTTGTTGTACTTGTAATTTATTCAGATTATGTGGTTGTTGACTAATACTTTTGTTCCATTATTCTTGAGTTATTTTTCCACCTTTCATTACTTTCTATGTATCTCTTGATTGCCTCATCCAACTCCTGTAAGCTCTGCCATGCTCCCATGACCCTAACATCTGATCCTAGACTGGAATTGATCTGATTATACCTCTAATCCTACCAAAATCTGCAAGCAATCATCTGGTTAGAATTATACATATCATACAAAATTGTCAATTAAATTTACAGGTACCTTTTTTGTTTAATTCATGAAGAAAAATTACACCATTATTCATATTACAACAGTTCCATGTTATTTTCCTCTAAGTCCTATGAATCATCTTTCCAACAACTTTAATCCTACCCCAATCGGATATTGGAGCTGAAAGTTAGGGCTCCCAAAAAAATCACTTTCAGCCCCCTTAACCAATACAAAAATTTGAAAACTGCAAAGGTGCTTCCTTCAACCTCAGTTCCATGTGACCACAACTCGAAGCCACAGGCTTAATCACCCTTTAGCACCATGCTCTGTGTTTTCTACACAGGAGCTTGTGCGAACACAAAGTTTGAGGCTCGTTTACTTCCAAGCCCTTTTTACCTTAGCATGGGACCAACAGTAGGACTAAGTCCTCCGAACTTCATCCTTTGGTTGTTTTCCCTTGTCAACTTTTGTTTTCCCCTGCAATTACAATTCGTCGAACCCTATCAATAAATCCCCTAACAAAAACAGACGGTTGATATTTTATCTCCCGTCGAAAGTACGACCCCTCCCCCATCCAGAGGCTTCAACGAGATCCATAGCTGTGACTTAATCACGCATTGAGATGGATGACTCTCAACCAATTCAGAAATTCGACGCTTTGGGGCTCTGGGATATTTTCATTCCTAAGTCTTCCACCTCCCCGGCGTGACAATCCTTCGAAGTTCTTACCATGTTCATCCATGGATTAAAAGGACGGTCAAGACTTAATCAAGAATCGAGACATACGGTCCTCACACACTTAAAAAATTCAGTGCTCCAGGGATCTAGGATAATTCCATTCCCGAGTCTTCCACTTCCCCAGAGTGATAATCCTCTGAAGTACTTACCCATCTTCCCTCTACTTGATCCAATGCTCAAGAAAGGTCCCAAAAGGATCCTATATTGACGGGATGCGTGCCTTCGTGACTTCAGGATTCGACACTTTTCACTAATAGAAACTTGGAAACCCCCAAAGTCACATACTTTTGGAAATGACACGACACACTGATGTCACCTAGAGTGATGTGGACTCGTGGGATGTGTGACACGTGTCACTAAAAAATGAACAGATCAGGGTCCAAAAGGTACCAAAACTGAGTGACATGTGTCCCCACATGACACCCCTACCATGTGGCATAAGACACGTCATCAAACACACGGACGATCTATAATCACTACTCCAGATTCGACGGTCCATGTGACATCACGACTTTACACTTTGATGCATTCGACACTTTGGGGCTCTAGCACTTCGGGGTTTTTCTCTGCAAAATACTTTGTAATATCTGGAGTGGCAAAGATCTGAAGCCTAAAATTTTCTACCCTTCTACCACTACTACATTTGATGGCCCACAACACTCCCAAAATCCTTCCTTCGATTTAACGGTCGTTGAAAATTTCGAGACTTTGGCGCTCTGGGGGTCCATGTTGTAGCAGCTCAACAAGGTTTAAAACTCTTGGAGTGAAAACTCCCGAAGTGATCAATGTCGGGTGACCATGATCAATGGTGGAGATCCCTCCATGCCTCCCATCAGATCAAACGACAGACAAGACTTAACGACTTCATCCTTCGGTAGTTTAGGCTTTGCCTGCCTACTAAGATTGTTGAAGTGACGAAGTTCTGAAGTCTTACCTTTCATGCTTGGCCTCAATTGAAAACTTATGATCAACAATCTAGATCTGACGGCTGGGACTTAACCTTTTCCAACTTCTGGTTTTTCCATTATCGAATGAACCTCATTCACCTGCTCTCCAATCCAATGATCTAGATCTCCCTTGATCCCTCGGTGGCGATCGCTCCCAATTTCAAAAGGGACGATCACGATCCTTCGATCCCTTACAAAGGATATCTGACGTTCTATCTTTTGCGCAGACACTACAACGCCATTCCTCTGGAGATTTTCGACTTCAAGGTCATAAATCGATCTCAACCACGAGACTCTAACCAATAGATTCGGCCCATACTGGCCTGGTGTTTCAACGAGTAGATCTTATACCATTTTGTAACATACCCCTCCATCCACATGTCTAGTTATGCCACATAAACAGGCCACAACACACCAAACCACCAGTAGGTGGGGCACGTTGCAGTCCAAAGACTCAGTTCTATGATCTGATCCTGAAATCAAAGGACTTCTCATTAATGTTAGATTCATGAAAACCCCATACATAAGACAATATCCAAGCTACAACATAAAGAAGTAAACAATGTGCCATGCACAACAATAAATAAGAGACAGGCACATTAAAAATACATATCCCAGAGATAATTAAATACACAACAGAATTAAACATTATACAGAAAACAAAGAGAGCACTTATCTTTGCAAGTAAACGTTCACCAACTGACTGCAGACCAAGGACGTTCCTCCCAACCGTAGACATTGTTTTTCTTTTACTCTCAACAACAAGTCACCCCGAGCGAGGGATGTGAATCCATAAGGATGGGTCTGAGGCCAAATCTAGAAACACACAACATTTGACTAACTAGCTCTCAGGTTTCCCAACCTCAAAACAAATCCAATTTTCCATCTCTCTTTCCCCCTCATCTTGCATAACCCAAAGAAATGAACACCTTTCTCTACAATGCAACCCCTCAGGCTGTCCCACTTCGCTCGAGGGCTTCAGTGCTACTGGTAAGGAAATCTCCCTACTGGAAACTCCAAGGATTCTTAGTTGTGGAAAATTCTATCTAAATTTCCATCAAGCTCATGCACACGAGCATCCATTCCCTCCTGGAATGATCAGTAAATTATATTACATCCATTTAACAATGGCTCTCCTCTTCCAGCCATTTGTTTCCATGCTCATCCCAAGATTGCACGAATTAACCAGAATGAGTGAGGAAAAGGAAGAAGAATAAAAATGAGAAGAAACAGGGAGAAGAACCCCCCAAAACCGCCCCCCAAGGGATGTTTACATAATTACATGAAGACCAGAGCCATATGGCCTCCCTCCCAAGAAGCTCATGTAACCCCTCTTCTCCATAAAAACAATTATGGGTAAAATAAAATAATAATAATAAAACTTAGCCCCTCAAGCCCCCTCTCTCATGGAATCATATCCCCCTATCTCTTTTTTCCTTGTATGTCTTGCAACCAACGGTGTATTTTGTTAATGTATATATATGTATTACATTTCCTAGGCACTCTGGCCCCTTTTCAACTTTATCGACTCACCAACCTAAGTCACATTTACATAATACTTTATAGTTCATAAGGGTTAGAACCGAGATGTTACACCATTTGTTGATGGTTGGATATAAAGGTGTTAGATAAGATCATAGTAGGGAGAGAGGTAGTGCATATCTTAGTTTTCCTTGTAGTACATCCACCATCTCTCAAAGATTCTACATGGAATTTTATACCATTGAGGTCAAAAGACGTTGAAAGAAACAAACAAAGAAGCAATTTGCTATAGAAGGTTTGCATAGAATTTGGTGCAAGAGAAATGTTCATTCTCAAACAAATATCAAACCTTTATGGTTAGGTTAAGAAAAAATGAGAGATTATCTCTCTACCATTTCCTAAAGGGGGAATGATATCTCCCTAAAATATCATAGTAGATGGTGCACCAAAAAAATAAATTTTTCTTTGGTCTTGACATCTTGAATAGTATATAATAAGAAAATTATATCATTGTGAAGAATATGACCACCAATCTCAATTATGTGTTGGTGCGATCATACTCTCATTTTCCCAATAAAAATTTGTGTACATAAGAACAATGCTCTTGTAGGAATCTTAGTTGAACAATAGTGTCATATAATATTTTTAGAAAGGTCTCATCATAGAGGACCAAATTAACACTAAGTGGTTTGGGAGGGGAGGTCCATGTTTCCTTGAATGAACTAATTATTGTAGACATCATCCTCTACTAGACGATCAAGTTCTTCCTTTATAGGAGTTCGATGGGGGTGTGAGGGTTGGAGGGTGGGGAATTTGAAGAGTGCCTATAGGGATGAAGAAAAATAACATAAATACCTATGGATTACAACAATGTGAATCCTAAATGGGCCTCCAATAAAAGTGGGTAAACGCCCAAAATATATTGTATAATGACTTGTGGGACCATCCACTCACACATGGTCAATCATTAGAGTGTAATTGTTTCAATTATTTATTAAGTGACCATATATACTTCATCCAAATGTGGCTCCCAAATCTCTAATCTATATAATATAGTGGACTTATCAAAGAAGCAAAAGAGAACTATCTTAATTCGAATGCTATAAAAATGAAGGTGAAATCATTATTTTCCAAAACAATCAAAGAAGTGTATTCCTTTCATAATTATCATTAAGAAGATAGTCTCTAACTAAAATAAGATCATTAAAACTAGACTCCCAAATACGTTATAGGGGCACATGCATGAAGTTGCCTCCTAAAATCATTGCAATGGGAACACGAACTTGTTGTAAGTTTAAGGAACATGCACATATTTTGGGAACATGCATGCACTCTAAGAAAGCACACATGTACATTTTTGAATTGTTTTGTCTCTTTCCAAACCTCCATGCACAACTCCACATTGCCTTGCATGGAAATTTGAATTTATGTTAAAAAAACTTGTGTGCATTAAAAATATGCATGCATTATGAACATGTGCACATTCCTTTGTGTAAAAACAAATTCACTAAAGCAATGCTTTCTCCTTCCATGTCTATCTTACCTTAACATTAGGACACTTTTGGAATGCATACATGTTCAAATTAAATGAATCAATAGATGTTTTCATACAAAATTTAGGGTCTCTAGGTCTCACAATTTCATCCTAATTGATAGAGATCTCGTATGCCACTAACCACCCTCTATAATAATGTCTAATTGAATCCTACCAATGATCACAACTCACAATAATAATGTAATTTGACCCCATGATAACGATCAAGATTCAAGACTGAACCTCTCTGCTCTATGAAATTTAATAGACATGATTATACCTATAATCAACCATATATATTGAAAAGGTAATTGGATAAATATGAGTTAAATATGAATTTAATGATAATCTCATTGAGTAATAAAATTAGGTTTCAAATAACACATTGAACATATTTTCAATAATTTGGTTGATGGTTTTGAAAAACATCATTGTTATCATGATGAGACTTCATGTAATATTATTTTTTTGTATAACTTGAACACACAGAAGAAAAAAAGTGTCAAGGCTCATGCACTAAATTAATCTCATCCTAACCCTTCCATTACCTCAATGTCACTCCCACCCTCAAACTTGTTTTAACAAAAAATGTTTCCTATTTTCTATTGTAGTTTTCTATATTTGAGATATACTTGGGTGAGGCAAATTAAGCATTCAAATTTCACTCATAAATCTAAAAAGTCAACTTAGACAAACAATCTATATATTTTCTTACATATAGACACACTATATGCTTAGCTAAAATTAACTTAATTACAATATATGAAATTACTATGAAAATATTTTTTTACTGATAACAACTTAAAATTTCAAATTCTACAATTTCATAGAAGAAATTTCATAAAAACTAAATTAAATGCTCTCTAGTGAGTATTGCTCCCCAAAACAAAAGACATTTACATGTTAAGTTGTCTTTCATAATCAAATTATAGTCTAGAAATAGTTTATAGATTAAAATTATTTTTTGTGTAAATAGTCAACTTTAAGAACATGGATAAGAAATTTATTATCAAGAACGAAAATTACAAATTGGATAATTTGTATTGATTTTTCTACATTTAAATTTGAAATTTTTTATGTTCATCTAAATAATTTAATTTAAAATTTTCTATTAAATTTCCTAAGTTTGAATTGAGCATCTCCTAAGTTTTCTTGTGATTTACACAAAATATAAAAAACATTAAAATCAAAAGAAGCAATATTGTAGAGACAATCCATAAATATGCATGAATCTCAACTGCAACTCCAAAATAACATGTTTAATTTGAAAAACAAAAAAAATGCATCCCCTCAATTTTTTTAATTATACATACTAGTTACTAGATAATGTGGAGCTCAGCTAGAAACTAGAAACCAGAGGGATGAGCAAAGAGCCCAAACTTTGTCTTTAAATGAATGTTTTTATCTTTTGAGAATCTAAACAATCGACATGGAGCAAATGTTTTATCTATGGCTTCTAAGGACTGGAACCCAAAAGAAGCATTATTGTAGAGACCATCCATAAATATGCATGAATCTCAACTACAACTACAAAATAACATAACATGTTTAATTTGAAAAAAAAAAAAAAACATCCCCTCAATTTTTTTAATTATACATTGCTAAATAATGTGGAGCTCAGCTAGAAACTAGAGGGATGAGCAAAGAGCCCAAACTTTGTCTTTAAATGAATGCTTTTATCTCTTGAGAATCTAAACAATCGACATGGAGCAAATGTTTGCATAAAAATGGGACATTTGAAACACACAATCAACATCAAGAAAATGTTTTATCTATGGATTCTAAGGAGTGGAACCCAAACTTCAATTGACAGCTCTAAACATACACAATCCAATGCACTAAAGAGTAAATTTATGGATATCAACAAACCGATTTTTCAATTTTTTTTTTTTTTAAACTTTTAAAGCTAAATAAATTTGTAGTCAAAGTCTTTACATATTAAGAAAAAGAAAAAAGCTAAATAAATTTGTAGTCAAACTCTTTAGATAAACAAAAGAAACACTAAAATTGTTGAAGATGGAAACGGTTCCCTTCAAACTCACCTGAATTTTTCCACGTGAGTTATGGTACGTGGCATAGAAATGAGATTTTATTTTACAGGTAAAGATAAAACTAATTGCGAGAGCACCATGTACAGAAGGACAAAGTATATCATCCTACTTATCTTTAGATGGCAAGCGACTAATGAAGTCTCTATTGTAAAGTACTAGTAGGAGTACTAGTGGAGAATGAACTATGAACTTTTTTCCAACGTGGATAATCGTTCACTAATTCTTTTGATTTTGATTACTTGCATCAAATGAACAATTGTATATACCATGATAAAAAATCACCATAACATGTTGCAACAAAAATCTATATCTTTATGTGTCTAGTTATGTCACATGATTTTGAAGGCCTCCCGAGTGACCATATAGAAAAATCATACTTATATGAAAGCAATATTTGCCACTTCTCCAATGGTAATGGATACAATTGCTCCTCTACTGGGACCATTGATTTTAAAGTAACCATCTCCGTCGATGGACATGTATGTGGAAGACCTAGATTGAGCAAATTGGAAATGGTAAAAGAAGTTGTGGGAGTGGGACATGCTTTTCTTAGAGATGAAACACAAAGACTAGGGTTTTCCAGAAACTTTGTTGAGTTGTGATTAATTAAGGCTCCATTATGAGGAATTGTTCCAATGAACTTGTTGAAAGTAAGACCTATTCTTACCTTTTCAAGCACAACATCTATGATTAGCTAAAGATCCATTCTTAGGAATTGCTCTAATGAGCTTGTTGTAAGTAAGATTGGAAGATGAATCAAGGTTCTGAAGGTACATAAGCTTTCCAACTTCTTTAGGAAATGGAGATGTGAGGAAATTACCATTAAGAAACAAACTTTGAAGACCTCCTGCATTGAAGAGCTCATGAGGCAGGTTTCCATTGAGACTATTGTGTCTCATATTGAGGCGATGAAAATAAACAAGAGCTCCTAGCACAAAGGAGAGAATGCCCACAAGTTGTCTCTTTGGAATACTAATCTCAACAACATGGAATTGGAAACATGATATTACTTTACCTCCACAGATCCAATGAAGTTGATCTAGAAGAATAACAACAAAGGGGTCATTCATGCATCACAAAGGTTTAATTGAGATCGATGAGTAACTATAAATATTAAGGGAACATTGATAATTAGCCAAAGTAATAGGGATGGAAACTAAGAAACTAATTGCACTATCTAGGCTCATGTAGAATATTCTATACTAATCTAAATAAATCAAATAATATAAATAATATTCTGATCAAGAACCCATTCCTTGTGCATAATGGGCTCAAGGTCAAGGGGATCTTAATTCTTATATACAATCTCTATTTTTCTAGCAATTTCATTCTCCTCAAGGAACCTAGTGTAAGAAGCTAGGGCTTTGATACCACTTTGTAATATCAACAATTTTTTTCCTCTAAAAACTTTATACATAAAAACAAGCCAAACCTAGAACCAATCAAGCACATGCATATAAGCAAGAAAGTACACTATATAAGGAGCATGCCAAAAGTCCATAAAGAACATGAAACTATATCATTCACCAATGAACCACTAATGCACAATTAAATACTCAAGTACATATACATGAAGTTGTAGCTTGCAAAAGTCCAAGGATGAGCTGGCTACACTCCATATCACATAAAACAATCACCAAAAAGATCCCATGAAACAATCTTCAATGAATAAGAGTGGAGAGGGTGTGTGGTCGGGGGGAGGGAATCAGATCAAGGGTCAATTTTTCACCCAACCAAATCAACCATTTTTACAATTATTTCCCCCCAATAAGGACTCGAGCTTAATGAGGTAATGAAATCACAATTCATAGCAACTCTTAGGAATCCAAACTTAAAGCGTACTCAAGAACAATTAATCAGGCTTACAATAGTTCAATCAAGATGTGGTGGAGAGTATCCTTGACTTGTAGGACCTCCAAACCCCATGGGATTATGGTGTGCAAAGGTCTTACTACCACCTTCAGTTGGTGATCACAACCACAATAGTAGTGGTGCCCCCCTTCAATAAAGGATCTTACTACCAACTTCAACTAGTAATTGCAACCAAAATAATAATGCCATTCTTCTCTCGGAGGATATTACTACCACCTTAATTTGGTGATTGCAAGAACATAATAGTGGCATCCTACAATTTTGATCCAGGTGGATATCGGTGGCCACCCACCTTTTCCGACTGGCTCAAAACAGTTTTCTGGCAATTTTGGCAATTTACTATTTTTAGCAGGTTTTAACTTCCGGGGCCATT
>JZKD02S2199151.1:343154-358344 GCA_000966675.3 Picea glauca | reverse complement strand
CCAATAGCCACACAAAATCCAATCAAGGTGCGATTGCAGCCCACAATCGCCACCTAGGTAGATGTCCTAAAGTTGGTCACTAGGTACCTCGGTCCAAGTGCGACATTTAGATTTTCGACCTAAGAAATGGGTCATAGGCTGGATCCTGTCCAAGAGGTGGGTGCCTCAAGGGGGGACGCACAGAACAACCGGACCTTGTCCTTCGACCCTTCACAGGTATATCCCTGCCTTATGGTGATTGGAACACTGGACTTGGAGAATTTTTAAAGTTCCCTATTTGTCAACTTCTATGTTTGAAAACGTGAGAACCAGATAACGGGGGGTTTTTTTGATGCCTACCCCCGAAATCCTACCTAGACTAAAATTTTCTTTTGGCACCTCCCGTGGAGGAAAACTTAGTGAGTTTTTAGAAAGATTTTAGATGAAGTTGTTTTGTGAGGCTGGGGGTGAGAACCAGCCTCGTTTGATTAAAAGTGGGAGTGGATAGTCCTATCAAGAAAAGATGGGGTGTTTTCAGAATCCCTTTGGAGGAAACCTACTTAGACCTCCACGTTTTGAGAAGAGGCTATGTGAGTGAAGAAGTGACTTTTGTGTGTGAGTGAAAGTGTACCAAGTTTTAGTTATTTTAGATGTCACCTTGCTGCATGTGGACTTCGCTTGGTCCTTACAAGAGTTTGATTACCTATTTAGCTAGATGTCATTGGTACAACCTTGAGGAATTTTAAAATCCCTAGGAAACTAGCATGTGGACATGTGGTCCATTACTATCCTTTAACTCCCCATGTGTGAGTTAATCTAGAAAAATCATGAAACTATCATAGATTGAACATGTGGGCATGTGTGGGCCCGTTACAAAACTTTAAACTCTCCTAGTTTTTTGATCTAAGAAAGAAGAAATTCAAAACACTATTCTAGCCTTGTTGACATGTGGGCATGTATGGGCCTGTTACAAGAATGTGTTTGAAAAAATGAAACTAAGAGGGGTCCCGAAAGGGCCGTTGTCCTCTCCTAAAAGTTTTGAAATTTTGTTAAGGGAGATGAGATTGTTTTCACAATCTCTTTCTGATTCTCAAGATCGCTTGATTGCGCAAGAGAAGAGCATACTCAAGGATTGCTACTCCAACTACGAGTCCCAAAATGTGATTTATATGTGATTAAAATTGATGTGTTCCTTAGATTATAAATCAAAGCAAATAAGGGAAAATGATTTGTATCCACCTAAGTGCTTATGTTTGTTTGAATATCCCCTTTATAAGTTGAGGGGTCTAAGTGGTGCAGTATTTAGAGCATGCATAACATCATTCTTGAGAAGGAAAATAACTTTCCCCACATCCAAAAAACCTTACAATGTGAAATTTAGTTCAGATGCACGGCCTCCAGTGTAGATAGAGGCGCATATGGCACCTGCACGGTGAAAGTGTTGAGAACTAAAGCGCATGTGCGCAGAGGTAGAACGTTGTGCAGGCGCATGCGCACAAGATGTGCGTCTGTGGGGTGAAATACCCGCGCGCCTGTGACAAGTGACCGAGAAAGAAAATCCAGATGGATTTCCCTCAATTCTCCTGTGAATTGACTGGTTAGCAGGTTGGCGGAGGCCAGTTTGTGTCCCTGCAAGTTAATAAAACCAAAAGGAAAGCAAAATAAACCTAAATGAGGGAGGAATTGATACCTATCTCCCCAGCGCAATCGCCAGTCTGTTCGAACCCAATTCGTCACCTGGTGAGCAAATCGAGGGTGCTTACATGCCATGTTGGGTCTTACAGAGCATGACAGCTGTGGAGGAAAGGGTTAGAGGAAACAAAACAAACTACAAGCAAGAATTAAACGAAAACAAACTAAACTATGAACATACGGATAAAGAAACAATAAACACAAAAAAGACACCGATATCACCAATGGTTTTGAGCTGGTCTATTGATGAAATCAGAGCACGATGAAGGAAGGGAACTGTGGTTCCTTCTTCCCCCAAAGGAAGGATCTTGAGGCCCTCACAAACTTGCTTTCCTTACAATGCGAAGAAATAAGACTGATAGTGAAAGAACTCCCAGCACATCCGCTCAATGGAGAGGCGAATGGCTCTATGAAATGTTGCCGATGTGTTATCGTCAAAGAATGAGCCCTTGAAAATCTTAGAATCATAACAATACCTGGAATTCCTTGCGAAAACAATGTTCCTTCATGGATTTTTATAGCAGATCACCGGGCGATTATGTAACCTCTTCAAAGTGTGAAAAGGGGCTCTTTAGGGCTTCATTAGGTCATTAACCCGCCTAACCTGCGGATTCAGCTCGGATTTGGGAGTCAAATCAGATTGGGAGCTGGTCTGTAAGTGGTTGGGAGGTCGGCCAATTCAATAAATGCGTTGTCTTAGCAGGTGCGCGGGTTTTTGCGCTGACAGCCGCATGTCGAGCGTGCATGCGCGCATAGCACGTTCTTGTCCTGCGCATGTGCGCGCACACCAAACTACTGTAAAGCGCCCTTTAATTTTTGGTTACTTTGTATAGTTTTTGACCCTTCTGTAATGCTGTGAAATTAATTCAGTGCCATGAATGACTTCATTGCTGTTTTGATGATGCAGAGTTCTTGTCACCATGTGCGGACGAAATTTCAGTGATAACAGAGTGGTAAATTAGAGAGCATAACAGAGGGGGTTAATGTTTTGTATCAACCTAACAAACCACAAGTCTCATGTAACTCCACAGAGAGTGTTCTCCTTTGTAATTGCATTATTTTCATACCAGAGAAAATATAACAGCGTAGCCTCACCTTCTAGCTGGGTTTTCTCTCGTAAAGGATTACTAGAGAAAATGTTTGTGTTATTTTGTGGATGGGGTGTGATCGTATTTTATTGTTCTGTATTTTCAACATTTGATCTATTTTATGCATAAGAATAAAATAAATAACTAAAAATTATAGAATCTAAAGGAATTTAACCCTCATAGTGTAGATTTCAGTTTTATTTATCATATATGTGGTGACGAACTATTCCAATGGAATATCCATGTTAGTTTACATATCAACAATTATCTATGTGTTTTCTTGTCCCGGGACAGTCTCTAGAGATGCATTTTGGTAAACAATTACATAGTTTCTGCTTCAACTTCAAATTGGATACAAAAAAGACAAAATGCCATCACCAATGCCTCTAATATTAATGGCAGACTCTAATGCTTTATTTTTCTATAATCGAATTATTCATGGCATATAAAGTTGGCACTAACACTCAAGTGAGGATCATAATAGATTCCATTGTTGGCTGTGGGAGAGTATTGTTGGCCTCCCAACTCTTTTTTCCCATTATTATCCTACTTCTAAACCTAAAACCTAGCCATCATATCACCAACCTCATGTTTATAAGCCCTCAACTTATCAATAAGCATTTTGAGGTATAGTTGATTATTTCTTTTTTTTTCTTAATTTCTTGATGAACTAATAAGATATTTTAAGAAAATTTTACTAATGAAGAATGCTAGCTTTGTTCTTGTATCTCCACAACTATTCTAGTACCCATATTTGAAGGTTTGCACATGCATGCGTGCCCAAGTTCATATTGATCACATGGGTATTGGAGGACTAATTTCCAGCATGGATTGTGACCTCTTGTTTCATGCCCAGACCCTTCCTCGTCATCATAGAGCTCCAGTGAACAACCAATCAAACATTCCAATGCCCGGGATGATCGCATAACCAATATTCACGAAATTTGGGATGCTATATGTATGCTTCCAATGTCATGAAAATAACAATAATATCAAACCTTGATTTGATCATTGGTAAAATTGCATAGATGGTTATAAAGGATTGAAACTATTTTGATCTGATGGTTCATGTAACTATTTTTTCCATTATGTTCCATGAGAATAGAGGAGGTTGATTTTGTCTTTTAGCTTAGGGATTTTCTATATAAATGTATCAGTTCTATAAATTGGGAGGGAACAATGTTTATGTAACTCTTAAATCAAAGAAATAGATGGGTGCTATTTGTTTTTCAACATTATCAGACTCCTGCACATGCAAATGTGATGCAAGCATTGTAATATTTGATACTTTGTTTTTAATAAAGCAACAGTTCTGGTTCATGATATCTATTTGTTCATGATTCTGTGAGTTCCTACAACTCACTACCGGATTGACAAGAGACCACCAATTCCAAGGATATAGAGAAAAGTTTTATTTTCATTTTAGTTTAGTTCATTGCATTGGCTTCTTTCTATACTGTAGGGATCAATTTAAAAATTGAAATAGTAGTTTGTGTGGTCATATTCAAGCTTGGGAATTTTCATTTGGTTGAATGCTTGGTAATCTTCATACAATAGGTCTTGTTCTGGGTGAAAGATTCTTTTAATTTAGACTGCATTATAAATACTAAAACTATATCTAGGGGTTTGTTTCATTGCTCAAAATCTTTCTTTGTTCCTCAATGGATAAATACTGCATTTATGAGTTAATTTGATACTTCATAATGTCGTGTTTCTTTTTGATGAATTCACTACAAATATTATGGTTATTACAAATCATCCAACTCGTCAAGGGCTAACCAAATGTTATTAAATGCATGAACATTTAAAGGTAAACGAGTGTATTTAGAACCTTGTTTTAAGGTAAAATCTGAAAAGATAAGTAATTCTTGTAACTCCTTGTTGATCCCAAAAACAATGTGTTCAGAATTATAAACAAAACTTTGATAGAGTTATCTTTTCATGAAGACAAGACATCTAAATTAAAAAGTGAAATACCACCTGAGATGCATAATGGTCCTGCATTTTACTAGTTTGGTTGTTACCTTATTTAATTTAGTTCTTGTAGCATTAAAATATGATTTGCAGAGTTGACAGTAGGATTCCCACCTAAGAACAGTTTAGGAGTTTCCATTGATGAGTGACATAGCTTGTAGTTGTGTGATCTCTAGAGATAACCAATAATTACATATGCATATTTGTAGGGATAAACATTTGCATTTGAATGGTTTTCTATCTTGTTGGAATCATAGTTCAACTTTCTAGTTGATGCAAGCTTTACAATTTTGTTTACAATTATGATCACACAATCTTGTGAAAGGTCAATAGAAAGACATCCACATATGGAAATGTCCCGAGCCTTTTTGTGAGAATTTGTATTGAAGGATTGATAATTGTCTTTTAGATTTTTTCATTATTTAAATTACATAGTTAATACTCAAACAATGCATGACAACTGAGTCACACCTCTGTGGAAGCAAGTTGTTTGTATAAAGGAAGTGTGGTGCCAACACATGTTCATTTCATTGAGTGTATTGATTGTGGGTCAAGTACTAGATTCTTGTTTCATGATCTTTATCTCTATACTAATAAATTAAATATAAGATTAGTAGTATATGAATGGGGATTCAATATCCTTACAATTGATTGATTAAAGATAATAGTTGGAGTAAAACTTATGATCATAATTATTACTTTGTTTCATTAGTTTTTTATAGTAATTGGGATTCTTGTTGTCAAATCTAACCTCATATACATAGCATGAATACTTAGTGTATCAAAGTGAAAGATTGCATCTTGGATCCTAGAAGGAGATTTGATGAAAGAACTAGTTACTAGTCTTTTCCTTTAGGTTATCTATCGGTGATTGAATATTATGGTGTGTGAACCCTTGAAATTTATAGATTGAGAATCAAGATGAGAACATATCACAGAACATGATCATGCATAAATCAGAGATCTATGCATGAAATATAACGTTATTTATTTTCTTCTCATACTTGACATTCGTTTTTGTGGACCAAGTTAAGTTGTTCACAAGGTTTTATTGATGGTATTTTGATGAATGATTGGTTTGAAGTGTGGTTTGCTTGTCCCTTGAGAAGATAGATTAGTTAGATTAGTTTGAAATTCAATCCTTTACCTGCACATGTTGTGTTTACAACTCATTAGTTTACAAATTGGGTTGACAAGTAAAATGGGTTTTATTACAACAATTAATTGACCCAACATTTTGGTGTTGTTGTTGGGGAGTTGTTAAAAGGTAAACGTTAGAAGGATAATATATTTATTTTTTTCTGTTGTGTTTTCTCACTACATTGCATATTTGGTGGAGGACAAGATGGTAAGATGCAAAGGGACCCTCACTTCTAAATTTCTGCAAGGGTTCTAGCCCACCACATTCACTTTGGTGAGTCTATCTAAACCCTTTTTTGTTATGTATTTGAATAATGGTTAGGATTAGAGATAGAAAAGGTAGGTTTCTTAAATCAAAAAGTAATATTCCAGGTTATTTGTTTTGTAGTAATAAAACACCCCCTACTAATATGGATGAAAGGTATACATGTATTTCTTTGCAGGAAGTATAAGTTTCTACATCAAAACTGACTCCAGAATAGACCACACCACAATCAGGGACCACCATTGAAAAGGTGCAGTAAGTACAAAGAGAAAGGTTGGACAAAAGAGATGAAGACAACACAATTGGAAAGTAGAATCCAAATGCCAATCCAACATTAGAACAAACTGTCAATCCAGAACATACTGCCAAACTCTTTGAATCATCCCAGAACATAGTCATATAACAAATAAAAACTACAACAGTAGAAGGGATACCTAAAGTACATCTTGAGGACAATTTAATTGTTCATCAAAATATAATTAGTGAGCCACCCTTCTCTCTGAACTGGGATAAGAAAATAAATTTACTTGACATCATATTATTTGGTAGCATAATAGACAAAGAGGAAATAAATGTTGAAGCGGAAGGAGAAGCAACCTTTGGGTTTCCCCATCCTTTATATAGCACAAAATGTGAATATGAAAAACATTCCTCCGTTCGTATTGTCAAATTTCAAAGGTACAATAAGTGAAGATCTAGATGCCTTTTTAAATGAGTTTGATATTATATGTAGAAGTTATATATTTTTTTAAATGTGGTTCATGGCACCAAAGACTGGTACTTTCTACATCCATGGAACCCCCCAAAAATCCATGGGAGAACATGGGGAGGCCAAGCATTTTCGGAATATTGGGGGCTCAACAACAAGAGCATCATATAGACCCATTTAAGGGCATCACATGTCACTTACAAGAATTGAACCTGGGTGGGGAGGGTAACAACCATTCCTCCCAACCACCCAAGCTACATCCAATGGACATCTAGAAGTTATAATTATGTAGATGATGCTCATAATTAAAAATATTTCCTACAACTTTGATAGATTCTTCCTTGAGATGGTTTATGGGAATTCCAGAGTATTCTATTAGGTCTTGGGAAGGTATGAAAAATACCTTTATAAATAAATACCAAGATTTTTGTAGAACTAGAGACTCATAGAATGAAATTTTTAATATGCAACAACAGTACGAGGAGAGTCTTGAGGACTATAGTAAGAGGTTCCTATACAACCTTCAGAAGACTAAACAAATTACCTTAAACAAGAATATTGTTAGAACTATTTTTCTGAAGGGGATACAAGAAGAGTATATAGAAGTGCTTAATCTTATGGGTTATGGCGACGTTTCTCACTTACTATTTGCAACAATTTGTGATCTTTACAAGAGATATTCACAAAGTAGAGCCAAATATGGTAAGGGAGTAAGAGATACTTTAATAAGAGATACTTTAATAAGAGATAATAAGTATGTCGCGGGTGGAGTGACAAGGATGGAGTTGGGAAACTTATTAGAAAACTTTAAAACATATATCCTTGGTACTATTAGCTTGCATCTTGATACACTTAAAATAAAAAAGAAAGAAGAAGAAGAAGAAGAAGAAACTTTAACTATCCTTTGTGTTAGGTGTATGAAAAGACATCCTTTAAGAGATTGTCCATTGGATAATGTAAAATATTGTGCTATTTTTGCAGATAAGCATTGTTAGAACTGGAAGTCATTTCTGGATAGTGGCAGAGGTAAGCCCAATACCCATCAATTTATATGTCACAATGAATAAATTTAAGGGTGGTCTAATGGATGCAGCCTCAGGGTTATGTTGCTTTAACTCAGAAAATTGGGCTGGTATGCATAAGCAGATGAGGTCTTGATCTAACTTGAGTTAGTAATTTGTAATAAAGGTGAGTAGGGGGAAGAACTTGAGGAGAGTGAAGAGTTCTTCTATGGACATTCGGTCTGCCAGTAGCCTGAATGAAATTATCACTCGACTGAAATCAAGCTACATCACAATTAAATAACAACAACCCGACTGGATCATCCATGCCTGAGTCATTCATTGTTGGAGGGAAAAGACAACACAGAAATGGATTAAAACTGGTCGCGATGTCACTGTGATCAAACCTACATCACAAAAACATAACTACACTCGACTGGATCCTCCATGCCCTAGTTTTCTAACACAAGTGTTTACAGAGATATGAAAAGAAGATGACTTACATTAAAAAAGAAGTCTCAAATATAGATACATAACCAAAAGAACCATAGCTTCATTAAAAATTTACAATACGGGAGCCTAGCTTAACCATCGACCATAAAAAAATATCGAAACTAACTATTTATACTCAGAACTACTAGCTCCCACTAGGAGCGTGCTGTGGTCACTGTATTTAAGGTTTAGTCTCTACATTTTCTTCTGTCAAGCTGCACTTGCATTCTTTTGTCATACGCAATATCAAATCAATATAGGCTTTGCAGGAAAATCTGCTGACAGGGGAATATTGGGTTGATAGTTTCTCTCCATGGCCAATTCTTCCATGATTTCCATTTATGGAATGAAATGAGGTTCCAACCACCCCTCTACTTTAATTAAATACTTTCATCGGGATCGGGAAAATACCTGACACTCTTGAACATTCTAGGTGAGATCACGACTCCTTCGAGTCAATTATGGCGCCTCAAGGCCACAGATACCTTTCTCTGTGACCAACTCAGGCGCACCTTTTGCGCGGCTCCTTTCCATCGCCCCATATTCAATGTGACCTAGGGTCGGGACCCTATGCAATTGCACGATTGTGGGTGTGACCAAGGGTGGTTTGAAAGTAAACCTCTTTTGTCCCTGCAATTCACCATGAATTGCTATGCATCCTTTTTTAAAAACCACAGTTCCAATTGCATCCCGCCCTTGAAATTTTAAAATGTGCGCACCTTTTGACCCCGCAATGGAGCATGACCGTTGATCTTGTGATATGAGATGAGGCTTCCTGATCAACAACCCAGCTCTGGCCCTTTAGATCAATGAATCAAATGACACACGTCCCTTTGCATCAGACAACCTTGATTAACATCAATATTTCAGGACTTGGGGCTTCGCACCTTGCTCCATGCTGAAACCTCCGAAATGTGAAATCCCAATTTCTCTTATTTGCTACCACGTGCTCCCCTAGTTGGTCATCTCAGATCATTTCATGACTTTGTGTTTCGCGACTTTGCACTATATTCCATGCTGAAATCTCAGAGTCACAAAATTGCAATTTCTTGGATCGAGAGACATGTGTCTCCTTGCATCGGACAACCCTGATCTACCTTTGTCTCAACGGTCCAAATCTCCCTTCACGTGCTCGGATCTAACAATCTAGATTTGATCTTCACTCGCGTGCCTAGAAATGGATTTCGACGGTCCAAATATCTCTTTTGATCAATGATTGCGATCTTTTCTCTATTTCTCATTCTGCAAGTTCTAAAGACTCTGATCTTTGACCGCTCCATATCATGAAACCACAAAATTTCTAATTGTGCACCAAGTGTCCTTCTGAAATAAATGGCTCAGATCATTTTGTGATTTCGCATTTCAAGAATCCTCATGAATCTTCCCTTTGATTGCTCCATTATGCGAGTCAACAAAATGTTAATCTTGTGCCACATGTCCTTCCCAGGATCAACAACTGGGATTGGCCTTGCGATTTCATAACTTTGACGTTATACTTTGTGAAACTCTATGATCCCGATCGCTCGAAGGCCATCGATCCGATCGCCCGATGGCCATCGATCCGATCTGCCTGATGGATCTCTGTCGTTGAAAGATGATCTTGCTTGCTCGCTTGATTTAATTCCATATGATCCCTCTCTAAGTGCCGCACTTGTGCTTATTGTTGTGGTTTCTATGAAAAATTACTTGGATGACTGACTGAGGTCTCGGGAAAACAAATGATAAGTGACATAGGTCAAGAGAGAAGTGATCAGTCTTAGAGAAAACAGGTCAATCAAACAGACGAAGGAAGACAGAAGAAAAACTACAAGTCGAGAGGAAAAACTTACAATCGGGTCTGCAAAAGGAGGAGAGATAGGAAAAAATACAGACTTAGGTAGAAACCACAAACCCTTAAGGTTTTGACAAGTTATGTGATAACATTAGGCTCCATGGGGGATAGAGTCCTCCCTGCAAGGCTCTAAGAACTCCTTCTGTGGTTTCAGTGCCTTAGTGTTGGGTTGTGGAGTCTTCTATTTAAAACAAAACAAAATAAACATAAAACATGACCGGTATTTACAATGGTGGGACACTGACTGTGGCTTGAAACAAATTTTTTTTTTCTGGAAGTGCCCATTTACTAGGCCACCAAAAAATTCATCACCCTCCAAATTCTGCAACCTGTAAGTATTATTTGAAAATTCCTCAACAATCTTGAAGGGTCTGACCCAAAGGGCTTCGAGTTTACCATGCTTTCCCTTGTCCTGATTTGGTGCATACCATTTGAGTACTATATCTCCCAGCTAGAAATCCTCTTATACATTTTATTAAATCTCTTCGAGAAGCCTGAAAAATATTCCCCCTCCTCTCTCTTAAGTGCCCCAAATTCTGTAATATAATAAAGGATATCTTTTTTATTCCCCCAGTTTCTTAAGAATGTATCATCCAAAGCAACAATCCCGTCAATAGATGTAGGAGGTAAGTCGTTAAACCATTCCCTGGCATCACCATCGAGGCTCTATACAAAAACTATCATCCACACATCTTCATTCTCGATGGCCTGAATCTCTGCAAATCTATAAAAGGATGAAAGGTGCTCTTCTGTCGTCGTGTCTCCCTCCCTTGTGAACTAGGGCATATACTTAAGGTAGTCTATGGCTGGGAGAGAATTCATAGGCTGAGGTAATACCAGAGGGGCATATCTAGTAGCCAATATCTCATCCATCTTGTTCCTAGGAGGATTAGCACCTGCCATTTGAATGTGAACTTGAGGAGAAACAAGAGGAGATGGAGTCTCGACAGGTGAGACAAGAACTGAATTTCTGGGAGAAGAAGGAAACAAATGAGTGTTTGGGAAAAACGTTGCAGAGCTGGGAGGAACATAGGCTTCTCCTGCAACAAATCTAACAGGGGAAGGTATAATAAAACTTGGAGTGGGAAAATATCCTAAGGTCTTGGGTCTGAGCCAAGGTACAACTTTAGGGGGAAAATGAATGACAAATCTTTCTCCTTCCAATCCAAAGCCAGGAGGGGAAAACTTAACAGGAACACTCCTAAACTTTAAGCTTCGGGAAACTCCAAAAAATGATATAACAGGGAAACGAGAAGAATATATTGAAGTTTCTACAAGAGGATAGCGAAAATCATCAGAAATACCTGGTTAAACAGTAGAATTACTTTCTCAGAGGGCCTTTCCTTTTATGATAATTTTCTTTGGGTCAGCTTCAGGTGTTGCTAGAGGCAGCTGTGGAGTAGACCTCGTGTGTTTTCCTCTAGAAACCACAACTAAAACAATGGATTCGCCAGTGGATTCGCATCAATGGAGTCGCCAGGTGCATAGTTGCAATCTCTGATGTACTAAGATCTGATGCACCTTTAGAACTAGTAAGCTTTTTCGTTCAATCCTAGGTAAAATATCTAATTCATCCCCGAAAATGACGCCATAAATGTTAGCACCGAAAGTCACCTATGGATTGAGTCAGAGGTAATCCCTTTACCCATTAGTTTATATGTCACAATGAATAAATTTAAGGGTGGTCTAATGGATGCAACCTCGGGATTATGTTGCTTTAACTCAGAAAACTGGGCTGGTATGCATAAGTAGATGAGGTATTGATCTAAATTCAGTCAGTAAGTTGTAATAAAGGTGAGTAGGGGGAAGAACTTGAGGAGAGTGAAGAGGTTTTCTATGGACATCTGGTATGCCAGCAACCTAAAGAGGAAAAACTCATAAGACAAGATCCTCTTGGTTCAAATTTTTAAGGAACTGAACGAAATTATCACTGAACTAAAATCAAACATACATCACAATTCAATAACAAAAACTTGACTAGATCATCCATGCCCGAGTCATTCAACGTTGGAGGGAAAAGACAACATGAAAATTGATTAAAATTGGTTGCGATGTCACTGTGATCAAACCTACATCACAAAAACATAACTACCCTCAACTAGATCCTCCATGCCCGAGTGGTCTAACACAGTTGTTTAGAGATAAATGAAAATAAGTTGACTTACATTAAACAAGAAGTCTCAAATACAGATACATAACTAGAAGAACTAGAGCTTCATTAAAACTTTACAATACGAGAGCCTAGCTCAACCATCGACCATAACGAAATATCAAAACTAACTATTTATACTTAGGAATACTAGCTCCCACCATAAGCCTGCTTTGGTCACTGCATTTAAGGCTTAATGTATACATTTTATTCTGTCAAGTTGCACTTGCATTCTTCTGTTAGATGCAAAATCATATCAGTATGGGCTTTGCAGGAAAATTTGCTGGCAGGGGAACTTTGGGTTGACAGTCTATCTCCACGACCAATTCTTCCATGCTTTTGATTTATGAAACGAAATGAGGCTCCAGTAATTTACGACGACCACTTGCGACGAAAGTACTCTTTCGTACTTTCGTTGCAACATTCAAGAGAAAAATTTTAATTATTCATTTTTTTTCTAAATCCACCCCGTATTTGTCGCTATCTCGACGAATTTACTTTGTCTAAATTAATATGGTCAACGTTCATCGTAAGAGCGACGAATGTACTTTGTCTAAATTAATATGGTCAATATTCGTGGCAAGAGTGACAAATGACCTAACGTTAAAAGTGACCGTTAAAAATGACAAATAAATAGGTTAAAAAAAAAGAAATATTTTAGGTCAGAGTCATCGCAATTGTGACGATTGTGACCAGAAATTGAACTATAAATATTTGACGATTTAAATATGTTATGAAAATATTGCTATAACAACGATGGTTCCGAAAGGGTATTTTTGTGCAGAAGTTGTCTGGAAGAATGTCGCAAAATGTAGTTAGAGGTGGGGAAAAAAGTAAAGCGGGTGAAAAGGGTGATGGTAGATGTTATTGCCCTTGTAAAAAATGTTTCCTCATACGTCCCATAAGAATTTTAATAGCAACAGATACAAAACATTGTAGGAAATATGGGCACATTGATGGCGGATCGAATGAACATCGTCCCATGGTAATTAGCTATGTATTCATTATCTTTTTTTATTTTGTCAATTTTATACAAAATTATATATATATATATATATATTGTTTGAATGTTTGCTATAGTATACACTAATTTTGCATGATTGTTTTAAATTATAAAGTTAGAGTTGCCCTTTAACTTTTTGCAGAATATTGCACCAAGTATTAGTAGAAATGATGTTGTACAAGTTGAGGAACATCATGACCAAGAAAATGAGGATCTCATGGAAGAAGATGATGGGACAAATCAAGTTAATGATCCCATGGAAGAAGATGATGAGACAAATCAAATGATCCAAGATTTGTTTTCGCAGCCGAATGAGGATGGGGAAAATGCTGGAATTTATGATGAACCTCTATTAGAAAAGGCAAATAAACGACTTTATGAAGGATTGAGAGCAAATCTTCTCTCTTCTACATTGCTGCTAGTGAACTTAAAGGTTATGAATAAGTTGTTGAACACTTGTATGACACAGATCCTAAGGTATGTAATATATTTCATCTCATATTATACATAAATGTTGATTTTTTTCTATTTTTTTATAGTGTTAGTTAATGTGTAAAATAAGAATGCAATTTTTACGATTAATATTCTTTAACTAGTTATTTTTTATGTTGTAGATTGTTAGGTGAATTTTTGTTACCATTCCCAAATATTTTACCTCGCACATATCGAGGTTTTCATGCCATTATGAAAGACATTGGAATGGATTATCAAACTATAGATGCATGTCCTAATGACCATATTATATATTATGGACAACATGCTTCAAAAACAAAATGCCTGCAATGTCTTATCAGTAGATATCGAACCGATCAAGTAACAAAATGGGTGCCTCGAAAGGTTCTTTGTCATATTCCCATAATTCCACATTTCCAATGATTGTTCAGGTGTGAAAGCATAGCAAAATTTATGGATTACCATGCACGTAACAGAAGTGGAGATGGTGTTCTTCGAATGCCTTTTGATGGGTATGCATTTAGGGAAATTGAGGAAAAATGGGCAGATTTCAAAGATGAACCTCGTAATGTTAGGCTTTCATTGGCAGCTGATGGTGTTAATCCATTCAGAGAGATTAGGTCTATTTACTCAGTGTGGCCTATTTTTTTATCAACAATAACATTCCTCCTTGGATGTCAATAAAGAGGGAGCACATAATGTTGACAATGATTGTTCCAGGTATTTGTTTACATTAATTTTTTGAATTTAACATTTTCATTTGTTTCAATTTTTGCATAATATATTTTGTTTATTTATTTCATTATATATATTACATGATATCATTCCTATAGTAATTATGTGTAATTTCAAACGATTAGGTAAGTACCAGGTTAAAGATATGAATGTATATATCGAGCCTCTTATCAATGAGATACTAAAGTTATGGGTTGGCATCACGATGTATGACATATGTAAACCAATCGGGAAGATGAAATTTAAATTCCGTGGAATAATTTTATGGACAATTCATGATGCCCCTGGAGTAACACATTTTTGTGGTGTGTAGAATTCTAATATTACTCTTTAATATTATATAATATTTTAATGTTATCATGGTGCATGTTTAATTTTAAAATAATCTCATCGTATAATTGACATTAATCCATTTGTTGCAGGTCTTCAAACAAAGGGTAAATTTGCATGTCCAGTTTGTGGCCCTAAGATGAAGTATCATCATTCAAAAAGTTTAGGAAAGATGGTGTTTGATGAGTATAGGCACCTTCCTAAGAACCATAGGTATCGTACTATTGAAAAATTTCTTTTCAATGGGAAAGAAGAGACTGGTTTAAAACCACGAAGAATGACACCTCACCTATGGAGGTTGGAATATAATAGAAATCGTCAAGGTACTCAATTTCATAATGTATCGTAG
>JZKD02S2199151.1:302288-325329 GCA_000966675.3 Picea glauca | reverse complement strand
CTATCTAGGCAATCTTTGTTGAAATTGCAATTTTGGATTGATGAATTTGTTGTTTTTACTAGAAAAATGGATTCAACACCCTCGAATACCCCTACTGCACTTGGATTATGTAATGCTAGCATTTGATATCTACGATTTCATCAATCCAAAATGATTCCTTCCATATTTGAAGCCAAAAGTTTCAATTTCTCCTCCCATTATTTTGAATAGTTGCAAAAGGGTGACCTCATTAGACATATAGATTACACCCTATCATATATCCTTGTATTTTTTAGTTCTTAAAATATCAACTTGTATGATTTCAATGACTAGAGATAATATAAATAGAAAACTCATTTTGGTCTTTTAATAGAGGTCAACCAATGGAAATGGAATTGGAACTTGATCAAAGTATTAGGTGAAGTCCATGAGATACAAACATTGACCAAAGGTAAAACTCCTCACTCTTTATTGCTCGTCTCAAACTCGTTGTAGTATCCAAATTTAATTCTCTTGCTAGAAAAAAAAGGTGTTTATATACATAATATATAATTAAATAATATCCCATGTTAACTTGGTTTGGTTAGTTGATGAGTAAGAAAGGGTGTTGTGATTCTCAACAAAGATTCAAGATTTGTTTGGTTGGTAGGTAAAGAGGGGATGTTGTGATCCCCCCTTCAACATGCCATTTAAAAACATGTTTGTTTGTCATGGATAATTCACCCTCCAACATGTAGTTTAAAAATTAAGATGGATAAACATTCTATGACATTGATTTTTTTCCCAAATGTGAACTATTTCTCATGTAGTCATAAAAAATAATGTTAGAAAGGTAAGTTTGCAAGGAAATTAGCCTTGTGTATAAATCATTAAACACATAAGAAGACAATGGCCTTTCCCAACTAGATTTCCACAAGCTTTGGACTTAGAATGATATTTCTAAATATTCCCAATAAATAGAATGGCCCTTAATTTTAAAGATTCCCACAAGATTTGGAATGTGGATAATATTTAAAGATTAATAAAACCAATTGTGATTAAAATCCATGAATGCATCTAGAGACAAACCTTCTTAGGGAACCATAAAAATCCTACAAATTCTGAGTAGAATAGATAAGCCTTTGGTTTTCAATACCTCTCGTGATGAGCTTAGCCAACCTTAGAAATTATATGTTTAGTAAATATCACACATAAAAATATATTTGATGTGTATATGTTATATATTTTAATAACATATGATCCATATCAAATATATATTGTTACATATATATCTTTTGGTTGACTCATTGAATTTCTCCTATGCCAAACATTCATCAAAATATGTTCTTTTCACTATGTTAAGGGATTCTACAACTAGAAATTGTCTTTATTGGACAAGACATCTTCTCTAGATGTCTTAGTATAACCATAAAAAGCCTAATTTAATGGATCATTCTTCCTCCTAGGTTAATGCCCCATTGAATGTGAAAATAAGACCTTTAGATAATTCTTTCAACAAAAGGCATTCTCTATTCTGGCATACTTGAATTTTTGAATATAGGTGAGGGCATATTGAGATGAATTGAGAGACTAACTATAAATATATGAGGGTAACTCTTGATTGGATGTGACACTCCATATTTGTAATCTTGAAATCAAAACTAGATGGTGCTTGATCACATGTAGAGTGATCTACCCATACCTTATTTAATTAAGAGAATTCCCCTTTGTGAAATGTTTTCAAGAATATAATGCACTTCATAGCCTATAATATTCTTCCAATACATGCCATCTTTAAAACTAAAACCAATTTTTTTTGGCTAAAAAACAAAATTTTATTTATTTTGCCCAAAAATATTTTTTTAATTTTTTTTTTAAATAAATAGTTTTCGTCACAATTTCGATGCACAACAGAAATATTGCTAGGAATTTGCTATATAAACCAAGAAATTTTTTGTCACAATTGCGACGCACAATAGAAATCATGCGACAAATTTTCTATATAAAACACGAAAGTTGTCATCGCAATTTCCACATACAGCAGATCTGCACTCAATTTGCTATATAAACCACGAAAGTTATCATCACAATGTAGACGCACAATATAAATCATGTGACTAATTTTCTATATAGACCATGAAAGTTGTCTTCGCAATTTCGACGCAAAATAGAAATTCTGCGACGAATTTGCTATATAAACCATGAAATTTGTATAACAAAATCGTTGCCATATACCATGTTGTCGTCGCAATGCGAGGAACATTTTGATAGTCAATTCGTTTCAATGGTTTCACTTACTTTTCCTATATTGTCAAGTGTGTGATGATTTCCCTACTATGTTGCTCTTTCGACAAATTCTTCACTTAGTCGTATTGGCGACGATATTTCTTTTTTTGTCACAATTGTGAGAATTTCCCTATAGTCGTTGCTCTTGTGACATTAATTCAAGTTTGTCGAACTTGCCATGTCGCATGAAATGACGTTTGGGAGACTGAATATTTGTCACAATATCCACGACTTAACGTCACAAGCGCATCGAAATAGCCATCGCAAAATGACCCAAATTTGCTAGTGTTCCAACCACACCTCTACTTTCATTAACTACTTTCATCAGGATCAGGAAAATACCTGACACTCCTGAACGTTCCAGGCGATCTCATGACTCTTTCAAGTCAATTCTAGCGCCTTGAAGCCACACAGACCTTTCTCTATGACCAACTCGGGCGCTTTAGCCTTTTACGCAACTCCTTTCCATTGCCCCATATTCAATGTGACCTAGGGTCATGAACCTACGCAGTTGCGCGATTGCGGATGCGACTAAGGGTGGTTTGAAAGTAAACTGTTTTTTTCCCCGCAATTCACCATGAATCGCCATGCGTCCTTTTCCAAAAACCACGGTTCCGATTGCGGCCCGCCCTTGAAATTTTAAAATGTGCGCACCTCCCGACCCCGCAATGGAGCGTGACTGTTGATATTGTGATCTGAGATGAGGCTTCCTGATCAACGACCCAACTTTGGTGCTTTAGATCAACGGATCAGATGACATGCATCCCTTTTCATCGAACGACCCTGATTAACATCGACATTTCGGGACTCGGGGCTTTGTGCCTTGCTCCATGATGAAACCTTTAAAACGTGAAATCATGATTTCTCTTATCAGTTGCCACGTGCTCCCCTAGTTGGACGAATTAGATCATTTTGCGACTTTGCATTTCACAATTTTCCACTATGTTCCATGCTAAAATCTTTGAGTCGCGAAATCACGATTGCTTGGATCAAGCAACACATGTCTCCTTGCATCGAACAACCCTAATCTACCTTTGTCCCAATGGTCCAGATGTCCCTTCATGCTATCGGATATAACAGTCCATATTTGATCTTCATCTACGCTCCTATACGTGGATTTTGACGGTCCAAATCTCTCTTTTGATCAACGATTGCGATATTTTCTCTATTTTTCATTCCACAAGTTCTAAAGACTCTTCTCTTTGATCACTCCATATCGTGAAACCACAAAATTTCTAATTGTGCACCACGTGTCCTTCTAAAATGAACTGCTCAGATCATTTCGCATTTCGCGAATCCTCATGAATCTTCCCTTTGATTGCTCCATTCTACGAGTCAGGGAAATGCTAATCTCGTGCCACGTTTCCTTCCTAGGATCAACAACTAGGATTGGCCTTGCAATTTCATAAATATGATGCTATACTTCGTGCAACTCTATGATCTCGATCGCCTGATGGCCGCTGATCCAATATGCCTGATGGATCTTTTCCATTGAAAGATGATATTGCTCACTCGCTTGATTTAAGTCCATACCAACCTGCTCTAAGTGCTACTCTTGTGCTTATGGCTATGGTTTCTATGAACAATTACCTGGAAGATTGACTGAGGGCTCGAGAAAAGAAATGATCAGTGATAGAGGTCAAGAGAGAAATGATCGTTCTTAGAGAAAACATGTTAATCAAACAGACGAAGGCAGAAAGAAGAAAAACTACAAGCCGAGAGGAAAAACTTACAATCGAGTCTGGAAAAGGAGGAGAGACAGGCAAAAGAACAGACTTAGGTATAAACCACAAACCCTTGAGGTTTTGACAAGTTTCTGTGATAAAAATCATGATACAGAAAGATTCCCCTCATTGTCAAGACTCCAAGCTCTCTACCGAGGGAGTAATGGGACAACTGAACCATATTTTCAAGTTGCAAAAAGAAGGCATTGGAAACCATTCCGACAAGGTATAGCATAATATCCTTCATCACAATTTTATGCATCTTATAAAAATTATTCTCAACAATGGAATGCTCTGATGACTTGTAAGCCTGCCCAAAACTAGCCTTGGCAACAAAGTTGTCTAGGGAATTCTTATGGAAAAATGGCTCTACAAATGCCATATCCCAATAATGCACAGAAAACTAACATTGCTCTATGTCTCCTAGAATCCCTTCAAACGTCACCTAAGATATATCTTTTCATCTTGAGTACAAATCTTCTACTCATTCAAATCTTTGTCCTTCATAACACTTAGTTTCACATTTCCTTTCCCTATAATCACAATTTCCGTGAAATTCCAGGATTCTAATTCCATGCTAATTCCTAAGACTTTAAATCGTCTATAGATTTGTTGTAATATTTTGTTGCTTGAATAATTGACATAGAGAATCAATGATGCTCAAAAACATACATTCTACGGGAATTTAATAGCGTTACAAGAATTACATATGCATTACATGAATAGTGAAGTGTTACATGAATAGTGAAGTGTTAAAGGAATCTTCAACCATGCTTTTGTTGCACCATTATGATCTCCTTGCTAATCATACTTTGCTCAAAAACATACATTCTACGGGAATTTAATAGCGTTACAAGAATTACATATGCATTACATGAATAGTGAAGTGTTAAAGGAATCTTCAACCATGCTTTTGTTGCACCATTATGATCTCCTTGCTAATCATACTTTGCAGGAGTATCTCTATTCTTAGTGCCTGGGATTATAACTTATGTTCCTCTATCACCAAATCCATTCCCATTTAAAGAACTCATAAACTCATTGGAAATATAATGTCAAAATCATATTTCTAACATTTCAATTGAATTACACCCAAAATTTGGTGAATACCAAGTGATCATCCATACAAATTTGTTATTAATATAATTATGGGTATGTTTATCTCAGGTCTAGGCTGCCAATGATTCTATGATATCTAGCTATCAAAATTCGTGAGCTAACTTTGACTTCAATACCATTCAAAATAAAAGTGAATGAAACTTATAGGCTTCTAGTTGCAAGATTCAAATCCACACTAGTGGTCATAGATCTCAAGGTTCAATGGATTCGTTTCAGTCAACACTAGACCATGATTCATCACTCATGCTCTTATACCATCAAACCCAGAACAATGGTGCTCTTGTTTTGAATCTATCATAAAACTATATTTAAAAATGAATGTCCGAGAAACCTTTCTTGCAAAAGATCAGTGTCTCTGAAAAATTATTGACCATTCATATGCCATCCTATTAATGTCTATTCTTCTCTACCAATGATCAAATTCATTTTATTCATCACTATTTTGATGCCAATTGTTATCTGGATGCATATCTTACATGGTCTCTACATGTGTTGGATACCAAATTCATTAAGTTGCAACCTAATCGAGTTTCCCTTTCATTTTTCTTTTCCCAACCTTCAGGCACCAACATCATTGAGCAAAAGAATGCATTTATATAAATGTGGGAAACCAGAGTATATTGAAAACATTACCAAGTGTATTCACTCTAGGATTAAAACAACCCTCTCTCCTAAGATCGATCCAGTCTTCAATGTTTGGAATTGAAACTTCCAACACTTTAATCATCTGTTAAATAACAAAGATCAACGCAAGGTTCAGTGCATTTATTTCGGAAGGTGATTGCTACAAACTAGAGATCAATTCCCATGTATTTTCAGTTCCAATCAGATAACCAAATAATCCTAACAATAAATGCAAGGATTCATTGGATTGGATTGACTTGACAATAATGAAACATATTCATATGCTTTCCTTGGAATCAAATAATAATATCAAACTTCACACATAATTCTCAAATTTACAATTCTGATTCCTGTTGAATTAGCAATTCCTCGAACCATCAATTAACATAGAGAGGCATACATGATAATAGAGGAAATAATAGCATATTATATTAAACAACTTGATGCACAATTTATGTACACTTAGAATCCTTCTAATATTCTAATGGTCTGATTCACATTTTCTTAGCCACTTTTGGCCTTGGCCTCCTCTCTACCCTCTCTCCATTCAACCCGTAGGATATAATTATATATATTGAAAATAAAACCACCTATTGACTAAGATCCTAATTACATTCCATAATATCTACCTATTATCCCTAAAATCTTTCATAGTCCTCAAAGTCTACACTAACAATGCAGATTCGATTCAATACTTGGAAATCTATTCAAATAATGCACTTATCTGAAAATCCTTCCAAAACTTATTTGCAACTACGGAAAATTACAATTCAATACTTGGAAATCTATTCAAATAATGCACTTATCTGAAAATCCTTCCAAAACTTATTTGCAACTATGGAAAATTACAATGTTTATAAAGGAAATCCAATTCCTTTAGTAAATGTCAAGACCCCCCTTAGGACTGATCAACTAATGTTGATTTAGGAAATAATTCTCCTACATCACCCACTTATCCACAATTTCCACCACCTTACCCTCCCATGCAAGTACAAGTAAACCCACCTCAACCAACAATTCCTCAAATGCCGCAACAATTACAGTTACCTGCAACTCAAGCCCTCCAAGACCAACACAATTACCCGCTCAGCCAATTCCCAATCCAAATAATAAGATCACTCAACATGTCTTCAATGTTGAGCTGCATAACTTTCCAACTTAGTGATCACCCTGTTACCTTTGCAAAACATACATTTAAGGTCAGGAAAGGTCCTCTAGAAAGAAAACCCCATAGTTTTCATTGAAGAACTTGAAGAGGAGGAAACTCCCATCCAAACATCCAATGATGACCCCCCTTCTGATACGATTTTCGCCACCACAAAAGCATTTCCTATATTGACTTCAAAGAAACCTCAGGCACCCAAAACGCCTCCATTTCCAGAGAGGTTGGCCTTAGAGAAACCTGTGGTCCAACCTGAATTCGACTTGGTAACATAATTGAAAAGTGTTTGTGTAAAAATTCCCTTGTTACAAGCAATAAATGATGTGCCTATTTACATGAATACCATAAGGGAATTATGCATTAATAAACCTGGGAGAAAAAGTAAATACCCCCCTACAATTCAAGTCATAGGTCAATTAGTTGAACTTATGTCCAAAAAAGTTATGATAGAGAAATATATTGATCCTGGAAACCTAGTAGTCATTGTCCACATCAACAATGTTCCCTTGCAAAACACCCTAATTGACCTAGGGGTAGAAATAAATGTTATGACTATTATAACTATGGAAATGTTACAATTGGATGGCCTCTAACCCACACCCACAGTTCTCAATGAACTAAATGATAGATCCCGAATAAATCATGTTGGTGTCTTAGACGATGTCATTGTCACCTTGGCCTCATGGGAATACCCCGTGGACTTCTTGGTTATTCAACCCAAAATTACCATGTAGGGTCATCTCTTGATTCTTTGGAGACCCTAGTTAGCTACATATGATGCTTTCATTGGCTGCAGATACAGGAATATGATTATATCAAATGGGGCATATATGAAGAAACTTCTCCTCTACCCACCTACAAAACTAGTAGTAGAATATCCCTTATGTGTAGAAGATCCATACAAATATGAATAAATCACACAACCCCTTTTAACCATTGAACAATCTAGGGGGTTGAAAGAAAAAACTAAGGATAATTTGCTAAACCATTTTATCTCCACCACAGAGGATGCAGAATATCATGAATCCTTCTCCCCATATGATCTCATATTTAGTAATGATTTTCAGGAGAATTGTGATTTAGCAAGTTCATCATCCCTTCTTATGTCAACCATTAAATAAATTTATGACCCTTATAGTGTTCCTGTTGAGATAATCCAGGGAAAATTTTTAAATATCAACCCTCAACTCGACCAAGATAAAAAAGAACAAGTGATTCAAGTGATACAAGAACAATGTGGTGCATTCTCATGGGATTACACAGGCATGCAGGGCATTCCCCCTAAAACTTACATACAACATATCTATACTTAGGATAATGCTAGACCTGTTCAACAAACACAACACCACATGAACCCCACTCTAAAGGATTTTGTGAAGGAAGAAATCCAAAAACTACTGAATGCCAACTTTATATAAGCCATCTTCGAAAACAAGTGCGTTTCACCAATTGTTATTGTGCCTAAGAAAAATGGTAAATGGATAATATGTGTTGACTTTAGGGATCTTAATAAAGAAACCTTGAGAGATTATTTCCCATTGCCATTTAATGATCATATGGTGGATACCTTGTCAGACAAACAATTATTTTCCTTCCTAGATGGTTTTAGAGGGTATAATCAAATACAGATTCCACCAGAATACCAAGAAAATACCACATTCACATGTCCGTGGGGGACCTTTGCTTATAGAGTTTTTCCATTTGGTTTATGCAATGTCCCCACCACACTTAAAAGGGAAGTGTTAGGAATTTTTTTATGATTTGATTGATGAATGTGTGGAAATTTATATGGATGACTTCTTTGTCTATGGTGGTACCTTTAAAGAAGCACTTGATAATTTGGAAAATGTATTGATCAGATGTAGGGAAGTTTACCATGCTATAAGTAATGAAAAATGAACGATGTTATCAAAATAAGGTATTGTTCTCGACCATCAAATTTCTAGTGCGGGTATCAAGGTAGACCTAGCCAAAATCAAAGTCATCATGGATCTTCTAGCACCACAATCACAAAAGGAGGTAAGATTTGTTTTGGGTCATGCCGATTATTATAGGAGATTCATTGAAAGTTTTATGAATATTGTAGCACCAATTGTAATGTCCCCCACCTCTTGATGAGTATGTTTGAGAAGACTTAGTGGCCTAGGCATCCCCACTAGTCCATAGTCTCACACTGAGGGGAAAATTCAACCAAACTAAGGTTATATTCTTAAGTTGACTTGATAAAAAGGTAAAAAGAGTTAAAAGATAACTCAATGAAGAAGTAGAGGCATTGGAGGTTGAGTTAGGATTAACCCTAGGGGTTAACTTAACTCAACAGGGAAATAGAATAAAAGTATAAAGAGAAGGCTGGGGCGCACCTCTCATTCATATTGGATTTTGGTATTTTTCTTGTTGATTCTCTTGAGCATATAGTTTTGAGGGTTTTGATATTACAAACCCTAGTGAGCAATTCAGTGGTGAAATATTCCACTCGCCTTGCTCCAAGATTGGTCTCAGGGATGAAATACTCCACCCACACCATTCTACGACCAACATCTATTCAAGAGGACTAGCAAGGTCGTACCAGTTGGATCAACATGACCGTAGCAGCTAGGGTTTGTTTGTAGGGGCGTACCATTTGTTGAGGAAGAGATCGATCCAGCATATTGAAGAAACATGAGAGATTTCCAGCATTAGGGTTTTTCTTGCAAGCCCTTGCTCATCAGTTTGAGGGATTATTGGAGGATTTATCACGTACCTATCATCTATCTGCAAGCTAGGACGATTTTAGAAGGAAGGGTATGACTTGGTGATTCAGTATTTCTCAGATCTAGAAGGCCATATGCTAGATCTGACCTTGAAACTTCTCTCAAGTTCTTGTGGTTGCCCAATCTATCATTCGGGAGAGTTTCATACGATTAATAGCCCACACTCATCTAGGCCATACTATTGTCCATATCCAGGGTTTCAGGAGGGTCGTACCATCCTAGGGTTTCTGTAGTTTGAGGAGGAAGCTTTAGTGTTTGAGATCCATACTTCAGGAGGAGGCTCCCATTGCCTTGATCTATCATGAGGAGGCGTTAGACAACATTTGGAGGTCTTCATATTTAGAAGGGCCGAAATCTTGGTGTCCATTGTCTTTAGCAGGCCATACCAGCAGTCAACAGGGTCGTACCAGTTGCTTGAGGGTTAAGCTAAAAGCTTGGTTTTGCAGTTGAGCATTTATCTTCTATTGCGGCTTTTGGGAGGATTGATTTGTATCTCCGGGAGCATTTTGTATGCATCTCTTTTATTTTCTTGAAGCCATCTATTCCAGATCATCTTCTCTATTTTTATCAAGTGCTTGCTTTCTTATAATAAAGTTCAGTTACTTGCTTGTGATTCCTATATTGTGTAATGTTGATGATCTTCATATGGTTACAATGATGCTTGTATAAATCTGTGGTTGAATAACTGAATAAACCCTAAGGCTGAAATGTCCATGGCCAATTTGCATACACAACAATAATAATCAAATAAGTGGTTAGTTAGTTATTCCAAGCAAAAAATTGGCTTGGGATCATTACAGTGGTATCAGAGCTTTGATCCTCCAAACCTGTGAGGATTAGTGCATGGAAAGGTACAGTGGTATCTTTATGGGTAGAAGGAAGAAGCTGGCTAGTGAAATAGAAGCCGAAATGGAGGGATCGGGAAATGACCGTGAGCCATAGGGCTTAGCTTTCTTGGCAGTTGAGTTTGACAAATTCCATCAAACCATAAACCTTACATAAGGTAACCTGGTCCACCATTTATAGGAAATCCAGAAGAAAAACCAAAGGGGTCAATTCGAAATCAATGAGACCTTGAAGAAGGTAGATGTGAATCTAAGGAAGATTGAGAGAACCAAACCCATATAACCAAGCTATTGATGCAGATGAATCATCAGGGGAAATACCCTGAGACATATGGAAATAGAGAGGTTGGTGGATCCCATGGGGATTTCAGGTATAATCTGGAAAAGGCTCCCAGATCTGAGGGAATCCATGGAGGGGGTACATCACATGGACATATGGGGAGAAGGACTAATCCTAGACTATACTTTCCCACATTCATAGATGAACAGGTAACATAGGAGCAGGTGGATGACTTTATTGAGTAGATGGCATAGTGTACTAGGGAGTGCTATGGCTTGTATATGATCATTCAAAGGCAGATGTCCCTGGATCAATTTTTCCAAATCACGTTCAAAAACAAGCCCAGGTCGAACCACAAAATAAGTTTTAAGTTTCAACGAAGAGCAAGGAATACAAAAATCCCATACTTTTATGGTATGACCAAGATAACAGGCCAGACATGGGTACAAAAATTAGACACTTATCTGCAGCTTAATCCTATGAGGGAGATGGAAGCCATCAAATTTTCCACTATGTATTTGGATGGAAAATCTCATGACTGGTGGTATCATGGACTCACCACCCTAGGCCACAACCAGATAGTGACCTACACAGAATTCACCCAAAGACTTATTGACAGATTTGATCAACGGGATCCTAAACTATCCTTCTGGGAGCTCACACAACTCAAGAAAACATGGATGATTGAGGCATACATTGAGGAATTTCAAAGGTTAACAGTCATGGTGCAGGATATATGACCAACCAGGCTCTTGATGATTTTCACTAAGGGGTTGATGGAACCCTTGAAGGGTTGGGTAAAGGATTTTAAGCCTACCAACCTACAGGATTCTATTTGGAAGACAAGGGACCTAGGACTAGCTGCCAAACCAAAGTTTGTACCTAGGCCACCTCTTAATACCAGAGGGAGAGACCAGAGACCTACAGTGAACTAGGGAAGACGTGACCCAAGGGGGTTTGATAGGGGTCGTGGAAGAATGGATGATAACACCAAGAGGGAACTGAGAAGGAAGGAACTCTTCTTCATGTGCAAAGAACCATGGAACCCATCACAGAAGTGCATGGGCCGTGGCCAAGTGCACTACATAGAGGTGACCTCAGACAATGAGGAGGAGGAATATTACGGCCAAATTCAGAACATGGACGTTGAAACTACAGAGACAACAAAGGAGGTGATCACATAACATGATAGTACGACAGAGGGGAAAGCCACCTTGGAATCTATCAGTGGGGTACCAAAATTCAACACCTTTAGGATGAGAGGAGTCTTCTAGGGGCAGAAGGTTTCAGTGTTGATTGATGGGGGAGCCTCTCACAACTTCATTGACTCAACACTATTGAAGAGGAGACATATATCCACGTTAGGATTTGAAGGGTTCAAGGTGGAGGTAGCAGTTGGAAGCACCATGCCTTGTGACAGGGACATCCCAGGTATGAGGCTTACATTGGGTTAACACGAGTTAGTACATGATGTGTATGTGATGGACCTTTTAGACACTAACATCATCCTTGGAGTTCAGTGGCTCAACACATTGGTTCCTATCACCACCAACTACAAGACCATGCAGATGTATTTTACATAGGAGGGTGGACGAAAGGTAGTGCTCAGAGGCATGACATGTAATTCTGCCAAGGTATTTATGCCCAAGAGGATGGAATCCATCTTCAGGAGAGAGGAGATTGCATATGTAGTTGAATGTAGGATTTCATCATGTGTGGATGAGCACGGTAAGGTTCAATACACCCTAGAAATCCAAGAGATCCTTGACAAGCACCACAAAGTGTTTGGACTAATTCTTCCAGGGGTGCCACCAGACAAGGGGTTTGAGCATATCATTGAGCTAGAGGCAGGGTCTAAGCCAGTCATCACCACACCATATATGAATCCAAAGAAGTATAAAGTCGATATAGAGAAATCCATCAAAGAACTTATGGACATGGGACACATCAGGTCGAGCTCTTGCCCTTTTGCTTCTTCAGTAGTGTTGGTCAAGAAGAAAGATGGGACGATGCGGATGTGCATTGAATTCCGGGCCTTGAATAAAAAGACAATAAAAGGCATGTACCCTATACCCAAGATTGATGAGTTTCTAGATGAACTACATGGATTTGTCTATTTCACAAAGATTGACCTTCGTTCCGGCTACCATCAAATCAAGATGAGGGAGGAGGACATTTAAAAAACAACTTTTAGGTGTCATTACGACCATTATGAGTTCTTGGTGATGCCCTTTGGGTTAACCAATTCCCCAGCTATGTTCTAATATTGCATGAACCATGTGTTCAAAAAAAAGATGAGGAAGCACTTGCTGGTATTTTTTGATGACTTGCTCATTTACAGGAAGACGTGGGAGGAACACCTTCGGCATGTGGACTAAATTATATCTATAATGGAGGAACAATCATTGTACGTTAAGGAGTCCAAATGTGAGTTTGGAATGACAGAAGTGTTTTAATTGGGACACATCATTAGAGAAAAGGGGGTACATGTGCACCAGAAGAAAATAAAAGCCATTATGGAGTATCCTACCCCTAAGACACTCACAGAACTAAGGGGATTTCTAGGCATGTGCACTTACTACAGGAAATTTTTCAAATGGTTTTCTCAGCTGTGTGCACCCTTGACCAATTTGACGAAGAAGGGAACCTTCAAATGGAGTGAAGAAGCTCAAATTATGATGGATAAAATGAAAAAGGTGATGAGCAGATGTCCAGTCCTAGCTCTTCCAGATTTCGGCCTACCTTTCACTTTGGAGTGTGATGCCTCAGGAGAAGGAATGGGGATGTACTGATGCAGAATAGGCACCCTCTTTCCTATGAAATCCATAAAATCAGGGGTCCTGAGCTACTCTAAAACATTTATGAAACAGAAATGTTGGTTATCATGCACGCACTAGACAAATTCCGACAATATCTAGTAGGTGCAAGGTTTGTGGTCAAATAAGATCATAACAGTCTTAAATACCTATTGGAGAAGAAGGACTTAAATGAAAGGAAACATAAATGGGTGAGCAGAATACATGCCTATGACTTTGACATTGAATTTTTCAAAGGGAAGAACAACATGGTGGTTGATGCATTGTCCAGGAGGCCATCCATTTTTTCCATGACAAGTATATCAGTTGACTGGAAGAACCACTTGGTGATGGAGTATGCAAATTATCAGTTCGCTTGATAGCTATTGGACAGACAGGTACAGGATGATAACTTCAGGATTATCAATGACCTCATCTACTACAAGGGTCGAATCTTTTTGGTTCCTGGATCGGCCTTCAAGGCCAAGGTGTTGCAGGCATGTCATGACTCACCAATGGCAAGGAACCAAGGGATTAGCAAGATGTACAGGCAGGTGAGAGAGAGGTTCTCATGGAAGGGCCTCAAGGAGGATGTAATAAAGTATGTCAAGGAGTGTACTACATGCCAGGAAAACAAAGATGAGCACACTCACCCAACAAGACTACTACAACCCTTACCCATTCCATAGCATAAGTGGGAAAGAATATCTATGGAATTCATCACCAGGTTTCCAAGGATGCAGGGGAAGGACTGCATTTTTGTAGTGGTAAATAGGTTGACAAAGTTTGCACACTTCTTCTCCATAGGCATAGACTTCAATGCAGCACAGGTGGCCGAATTGTTTTTCAGGGATATTTTCAGGTTGCACAGCCTACCCAAGACCATTGTCAGTGATAGGGACAGTAGGTTCATGAGTACATTTTGGCAAGAGTTGTTTAGATTGGTTTGTACAACCTTGACCCCTAGTACCAGCTATCACCTGCAGACGGATGGACAGACTGAGATAGTCAACAAGTGGGTAGAAGGCTACCTCAGGAATTATGTAGTAGGGCAGCAGAAAGTGTGGGTCATATGGTTGCACTTGGGAGAGTACTGCTACAACACCACCCAACACGTGTCCATAGGCATGACACCATTCAGGGCCTTATACAGTTATGAACCACTATATTTTGTAGAGATTTCTTTTGGTGATAGAAGGGCACCAATGGTACGGGATTGGGTATAGCAGAGCCAAGACATCCTCAGAGAGATGAAGGATCATCTATAGAGAGCACATAACCAACAAAGGGTCCAAGAAGACAAGAACATGGTTGATCATACCTTTTAGGTTGGTGACTTAGTCTATCTAAGGATCCAACCATACATGTAGGCTTCTATAAAAATAAGCGGAGCATAGAAGCTACAAACATGTTTCTTTGGACCTTACAGGATCAACAGGAAGATAGGGGCCATAGCTTATGATCTAGAGCTTCCATAGGGTAGCAGGATACACAATGTCTTCCATGTGTCTTACCTGAAGAGGGACATCAACCAACAAATCACACCTATTGAGGTGCTACCTCCCATGGACGAAGAGGGGCAATTGGATTTGATTCCAGAAGAGATACTAGAGGTTCGGGAGAAGAGGCTCAAGAAAAGAAGCATCAAAGAGTATCTGATCAGATGGAAGGATCTACCCATTGAGGATGTCGCGTGGGAGAATGAACAAGTGTTATGGAAAATAGGTTTGGAATTGCTTGAGGGAAAGCAATTTCTAGCAAGGGAGACTGTAATGTCCCCCACCTCTTGATGAAGAGGTTTAAGAAGACTTAGTGTCCTAGGCATCCCCACTAGGCCATAGTCTCACACTAAGGGGAAAAGTCAACCAAACTAAGGTTATATTCTTAATTTGACTTGATAAAAAGGTAAAAAGAGTTAAAAGATAACTCAATGAAGAAATAGAAGCATTGGAGGTTGAGTTAGGGTTAACCCTAGGGGTTAACTTAACTCAACAGGGAAATAGAATAAAAGTATAAAGAGAAGGCTAAGGCGCACCTCTCATTCATTCTAGATTTTGGTATTTTGCTTGTTGATGCTCTTGAGCATACAGTTTTGAGGGTTTTGATATTGAAAACCCTAGTGAGAAATTCAGTGGTGAAAGATTCCACTCACCTTTCTCTAAGCTTGGTCTCGGGGATGAAATACTCCACCCACAGCATTCTATAGCCAACATCTATTCAGAAGGACTAGCAAGTCCGTACCAATTGGATCAGCAAGGTCGTACCAGCTAGGGTTTCCTTGCAGGGGCGCACCATTTGTTGAGGAAGAGCTCGATCCAGCATATTGAAGAGGCTTGAGAGATTTCTAGCATTAGGGCTTTTCTTGAAATCCCTTACTCATCAGTTTGAGGAATTCTTGGAGGAGTTTTCATGTCCCTATCATCTATCTGTAGGCTGGGACGATTTCAGGAGGAAGGGTACGACTTGGTGATTCAGTATTTCTCAGATCTAGAAGGCCACATGCTAGATCTGACCTTGAAACTTCTCTCAAGTGCTCGTGGTTTCCTGATCTGTCATTCGGTATAGTTTCAAATGATTCAGAGCCCACACTCAGCTAGGATGTACTATTGGCCATATCTAGGGTTTTAGGAGGGTTGTACCAACCTAGGGTTTTTGCAGTTTGAGGAGGAAGATTCAGTGTTTGTGCTCCATACTTCAGGAGGAGGATCCCATTACTTTGATCGATCATCAAGAGGAGTTAGAAAACATTTGGAGGTCTTCATATTCAGGAGGGCTGAACCCTTGGTGTCCATTGTCTTTAGCAGGCCGTACCAATAGTCAGCAGGGTTGTACCAGTTGCTTGAGGGTTAGGTTGAAACCCTAGTTTTGTAGTTGAGCGTTCATCTTCTATTGTAGCCTTTGGGAGGCTTGATTTGTATCTCTGGGAGGCTTGATTTTGTATGCAAATCTATTATTGTATTGAATCCATCTATTCCAGATCTGCTTCTCTATTTGTATTAGGTGCTTGCTTTCTTTTAATAAAGTTCAATTACTTGCTCGTGATTCCTATATTGTGTAATGTTTATGATCTTCATATGGTTACAATGATGCTTGTATAAATATGTGGCTGAATAACTAAATAAATCCTAAGGCTGAAATGTCCATAGCCAATCTGCATACACAACAATAATAATCAAATTAGTGGTTAGTTAGTGATTCCAAGCAAAAAAATGGCTTGGGATCATTACACCAATGTTCAAATTTATTATTAAAGACAATGATTTTGTATGAGACTCACAATGTCAAAATTACTTAGAGGACTTAAAAAAAAAGATTTCCACAACACCGGTACTTAAGGGGGCCAACTGGTCCCTCCCCTTTCATATTAGTACATATGCTTCAGACACAACCCTCAGAGTTATTTTAGTGGAAAAATAAGATCAACTATCCTATGTTATCTATTTTATAAGAAAAAACTTATCACCATCCGAGCTCAATTATACTGTTACCGAAAAGGAATTCCTAGTTGGTGTATATTCCATAAACAAATTCAGACATCATGTAATGGGTTAAAAATTATTTAATCACACAAACCACTATGCCATTAAATTCTTAATGAATAAACCGATCGCCAATGGTAGAATCACTAGATGGTTGTTATTACTGCGGGAGTTTAACATTGTTATAATAGATAGGCGTGTGAAGGTAAATATCGTTGCATATTTCCTCTCTAGAATTTAGAATGGAAGTGAAAATGATCCTGTAGATGATAGTTTTCCTCAGGAATATCTATTTTCTATTTACACTAAATTTCCATGGTTCGTAGATATCAAAAATTATTTGTCCAGAAGGAAATTTCCGCAACAACTTTATTCATGATAAAAACAAGAAATTATCAAGCTTAGTGCAAATTATTCATGGATCGAAGGTGACCTCTTTCGTACTAGACCAAATCTGATTAGAAGATGTGTACATGAAGATGAGATGTATGACATTTTGCGAGCTTTCCATGATGGCCCATGTGGGGGCCAGTTTGTTGACAAGAGGAAAACCTACAAAGTACTTCATCAGGGGTACTATTGGACGACACTCTTCAAGGACACTAAAATATATGTAAGGAGTTGTGGAAACTGCCAAAGCATGGGGAGGCCTATACAAGATGACAAAATTCCCCTACATCAACAAGTATTGATTGAGCCTTTCGAAAGATGGGATCTAGACTTAATAGGACCAATATCTCTTGCATCAAGAAAGAAAAGGTATATCTTAGTTTGTACATATTATGTAACCAAATGGGTAGAAGAAAAATATCTATATCAATCTACTACGAGGGTTGCTTCATAAGAAAAAAATTGTCACCGTCGAGATCAATTATACCATAACCGAAAAGGAATTCCTATTTGTTGTATATGGGATAAACAAATTCAAACATTATATAATGGGTTGCGGAGTTTTTATTCACACAGACCACTTTGACATTAAATTCTTAATGAATAAACCAATCACCAATGGTAGAATCACTAGATAGTTGTTATTACTATAGGAGTTTAACATTTCTATAATAGATAGGCTTGGGAAGGAAAATTTTGTTGCAGATTTCCTCTCCAGAATTCATAATGGAAGTGAAAATGATCCCGTAGGTGATACTTTTCCTATCAAAAATCTATTTTCTATTTACACTAACTGTCCATGGTTTGTAGATATAGCAAATTATTTGTCGGCAAGGAAATTTCCTCAACACCTTTCTTCATGAGAAAAGCAACAAGTTGTCAATCTTAATGCTAATTATTCATGGATCAGAGGTGACCTTTTTCGTACTGGACCAGATCTGGTTATTATAAGATTCATACATGAAGATTAGATGTTTGACATTTTGCGAGCTTTCCATGATGGTCCATGCGAGGGCCACTTTGTTGATAAGAGGAAAACTTACAAATTACTTCATTAGGGGTATTACTGGCCAACACTCTTCAAGGACTCTAAAAGATATGTAAGGAGTTGGGACAACTACCAAAGGATGGGGAGGCTTGTACAAGATGATGAAATTCTCCTACAACCACATGTATTGATTGAGCCATTCAAAACATGGGATATACAATTCTTAGGACCAATCTCTCATGCATCAAGAAATAATAGGCATATCTTAGTTTGTACATATTATGTAACCAGATGGGTAGAATAAAAATCTCTATATCAAGCTACTAAAAAATATGTTGTTGATTTTCTTTATGAAGATATTTTTACCTATTTTGTTGTTCCAAGAGAGATTGTGACATATCAGGGAGAGAAATTCATGTCAAAGTTGATGAAATCCATTACGCAACAATATCAGATAAATCATCACAAATATTTTCCATATCACCCCCAGGATAATCGACAGGTAGAGTCCACCAACAAAGTCTTGGAGGCCATTCTGAACAAGACCATACAATTGCATCATAAAGACTGGGAATATAGACTTTTGGAGGCACTATGGGCCTACAAGACTGCACAGAGGAGCACCGCTGGGCTCACCCCTATGAATTGGTATATGGTAAGAAAGTTATCCTACCCATTGAACTTCAAATAAGAACCTTCAGAATGCAGTGCAGTTGGGTTTACATTTGAAAGTGGCTCAGAAGCAAAGGGTGGAACAATTGAATGAGTTGAATGAAATCAGATAAGAGACCATCCAACATACCATTCTTGTTCAGGAATAGCGGGCCAGGTGGCATGAAAAAATATTTAGAAAGAAGATATTCAAACTCGATGACTGAGCTCTCCTCTTTGGTTTCATATTAAAGAACTTCAGGGGTAAGCTCTCCACATGTTAGATGGGACCATTTGAGGTTGAGACCATATTTGAAAATGGATCTATGAGAATAAAAAAAAAATGAATATCAGATCTCCTTCATGGTGAACAACCACCGATTAATATTGTATCACAAACCCATGACCAAGGAAAATTTTGTTCATGATATGTTACAATAGTCAAAAATGGAGGTTGTGAATCCAGATCTTCTTCCCCCTCTCTAACCTCTACTTGAGTTTTCTTCCAAATTTGTGGGTGTTTATATATGTATATATAAAAGAGAAAAAAATCAACAAAAAGAGAAACAATATAGAAAATAATAAAAAGTAAAGAAAAAAAATAGTCTAGTTATGAAAATCAGCTTGCTAGCATAGCTAGACATAGACTTGCTTGAAAACTAGGTTGATGGCTAGCAGGTCTACAATAAAATTTGGCATACAGTTGTTGGTTTTACTTCCTGTTCTTCAAATAATTAATTTTTCTCTTGTGTTAGATGATGGGGGATGCATTCAGGCCCTCCTTCTATCAAACTTTTCCCCATCAATTCCAACACATTATATGGGGTCAAATTTAGAGATTTTTCATGGTACCTAGGGGCTTGCATATATTAATGGCAGGTTCTCTTGCTAGAGGTAGTGGGGATTCATCATCACTCCCTATTTTCCATATCTTGCAGGTGACTCGACTCCAACTCCTTTACTTTTACCTTTCAATATGTACTAAGGCACCTCGACTCTCATTGACATCAATGGTTAGTAGTCCCAAATCAACAAGGTAAGTATGGGTAATTAACATTCTGAGGTAAAATTCTTTTAAACTTTGATTGGTTTATTGAGAATGAAGGATATAATTAAGTATCTCGCAAATACTTGTTAATCATATTCTTATTTTCCTTACTTCATAACCATACTACCTTTATTTTACTTGTTCATTAACTATATCCCCATATCCTATGCCCATATATTATATTCTTACTTTCTAAACTCATATCCTATATTTTCACATCCTATCCTCATATAATGTGTCTCCATATCCTGACACTATAATTGTATCACACTCCCACACCTTATATCCATATCCACATACTATACTCCTTTACCATTTATATCTAATTCAAATCCACGTGGCATCTTACCCATTCACCATTGGGAATATAATTTTCCACGATGGCTTGCTTTGTATGCATTAACGATACAATATTCCTTATATGTGAACACCTGCTTTCATCATGACACCTTTCAAATCAATAACTAGTGTCCACTAAACCTTCCATAAACCAATATGATTGTTCTTGTACCAAATCACAATACTAATTATTCCATCATTTCCCATGATATTGGAGGAACTCATTCAAGAATTTTACTGTCGAGACTAATTTGGAATCACCGAAGGGATTCCAAATGAGTCGATTTTATATCATTCTCCATCAGTAGTGTTTGGGTCTTCCACACCTCTGTGTATTTGGACTGTTTCCCATAATTCAACCCCATTTACTATAATCCTCAGGTCTGAAGACAAAACCTTTGTGTATTCTACTATGTTTTGAAATATAGTCGTGGACCACCACGAACCAACATATAGGTGGGCCCTCGAGGCCATACGAGAGTATCATGCGAGTCAAAAAATGTTTAAGGAAGTAGGGTGGCACCATTTATTTACAAAGTTTTGGGGCTACAATGACCAGGTATCCTTGTAATTTTCCCATAGCTTCAACAATTGAATGGATAAGGTTGGTAAATTGGAGGTTGAGGTAAAAAAATAAACCCTAGATAATATCACCGGACTCTCGAGAAAAGGGGAGAAATGGTTTAATAAATTTCCACTTAGACATGAGCTTTGTAATCGGTTCCTAAAGCCAGCACATGAGAATGCATATTGGGTGAAGGGGGTACCCAGGGCTTGGATCATGGATGAATGGATGGTTCCACTGGTAGTTTTACAGAGTTTATTAACCTATGAAGGAAGGTATTCCCTTACATGTCAGTACCATATTATAATTCTGTTACATTTTGAGTCCAATGCACTGCTAAATTTTCCTTATTACCTATGGCAAAGTTTAGGAAAGATGTCGAATCTAGCAAATAAAAATATCCAAAACCCCTATAAAATCATGTATCACCATGGTATGGTAAATATGATGATAGCGACAAAGATATGTAAAAGAAAAGGTTCTTGGGTTGATTTTCTGAAAGAAAATTCATTTACTTGTCAAATCCTAAAGTTGTGACAGAGGGTCAAGAAGAGCCAAATGTAGATAATGGAAAAAATGGTCTTGGTGAAGACCTTGACTCCCCTTTAGTCAAGGGATTCATCTCTCCTTTGGGGAAAACACGAAAAACTAAGGTTGTAAAAGAAACTTCAACCAAGAAGCCACTGGTTACACCACCTCCAGCTCACATAATTACAAGGAATATGGATAGACAAAGAAATATAGACAATATCTTGCAAGGAGGATATTTTCATAAGAAAGAAAGAGATAAAACAATTTCTACTCATCCACAATATTCAACAAAACAACAACCAATTTCCTTGGGAAGTGACAAGGAGGATACTCGACTAATTGGTGAAATTTTCAAATTTTCTAATAAACATAAAGTGAAGGGTCGGACCCCTCTAAGAAAACCACCTGAACCAAAGAATAATATAAATAATGACCCTAGTGGACATGATGTATCATGCACAACGTAGAAGTAATTTTAAATCTCTCTGGACAAAGAAAATAAAGATGATAGGGTAATTGAAGATGTTCTTATATCTACAAAGAAACACTAGACTAGAACTTAAAAAACTCCAAGCAGAGTTCCTCCCACCCCTTCCGATAGTGCATATGATCAACCTGATAGACCTAAGACCTCACTAGATGAATCATTAGTTAGATCACCAGTTTCAATGAACTTAAAGAGGAATAACCATAAAATTAAGAGACTGAGACAAGAGGTAACAAAGTTGTTTGTATTACATAAATATATAGAAAAGGAGAATGAGAAATTGAAGATACAAAGTCAACAATTTCAAGAAGAAATCAATAAGCTACAATCCGAGAATAGGAAAACGCATAAGATTTTGGACCATGGGAAGCCATCATAGAGAAGAAGAAGTGAAAGAATATCCAGATCATAAGGAGGACTCGAAATCTTGATCAATGCAGTTGCGATTCTCTAGCAATGGGAGGAATAGACTTCAATTTAGTCTTAATTAGTTCTCAAGAGCCTTTTTGTGCCTAAGGACATGCACTTGAACTGGTGTGGGGGATATGTTGGCCTCCCAAATTGTCATATTAAACCACCTCTTTTTCCCATTATTATCCTACTTCTAAACCTAAAACCTAGTATAATATCACAAACCTCATGTTTCTAAGCCCTCAACTTGGCAACAAGAATTTCAAGGTATATTTTCTTATTTCTCTATGTTTCCTAAGTTCTTAATGAATTAATAAGAGTTATTAAACAAAGTTTACTAATGAATAATGTTATCTCTATTCCTATACCTCCATAGTCGTTTTGGTACCCTAGTTTGAAGGTTTTCACATGCGCACGCGCCCAAGTTGAGATTGATCACATGGGAATTGGAAGACTAGGTGTCATATTGGATTGTGACCTATTGTTTCACTCCTAGACCATTCCTCATTAGTGTAATGTCCCTAATATGAAACCCTTTGTAATTGTACGTATAGGCTGGTGAGTTGTTGGCACCAAATCGTGGTTTTGCGTGCACCTGAGTAGTGCATG
>JZKD02S2199151.1:290055-302238 GCA_000966675.3 Picea glauca | reverse complement strand
TGTGTGTGTGTGTGTGTGTGTGTGTGTGTGTGTGTATTGGAGCCTGGAGATATTGTGTGGTTATGAGGTTGGTGATCTAAGATGAAAATAGGTCAGTGTGCCTATATTTGTAAAGTGTAATCGTACTCAATTTATTAATATTATCACATCACTGTGTGTAGATAGATCATACGAAAAGAGATGGGGCGATAAGTCCACCAAAAAAGGTAAAAGGGGGTGGGGGGGACTTAAGTCCTAGGGAATATTTTATTAATGTTTTTGGAAAAAGTGTAGTTTATGGATATTTATTTATCCTAAGTTCTTGAGGGATGGGAATGGGTCGCCAAGTGGCTAAAAATACTTTTGAAGATGACAAGTGTCCAATTTAAGGCATGCAATATATATAGTTGGCCTTAGTGTCTTTCGGGGGGAAGAACTCATTCAGGGAAGTTGGTAATTCATTTTTCTCATGTACATAGGGGGTCAGACCATATAAGAAGGATGATTATTACCTTATATGCAAAGAAAAGTTTGTAAGTGTTTTTTTTATTGTAACCAGAGTTTTGTTGTCAAAGAGGTGGGTTTTCAAGCTCGTGAGCATTCTCTCTAGGTGAGAGATTTGTTGTTGAAAAGGTGATTTGTCAGGATCATGAGCATTCTCTCCAGGTAATAGTTTTGTTGGGAATTGTTCCTTGGTGTGATAGGCATTAGTTGTAGGGCTCTCAGAATTCTTGTTTGTCCTGTTGTTGGAACCCTGGAAGGGAAGTGGGGTAGCCGAGGGACTGTTTGTTGATGTTTTTGGTAGTTGTGGGAGGTATTCACCTCCAAGAGACCTCCTACATATTGATATTATGAGAAGATAAAACCCCTCTCTATCAATGAGAGACAAGGGCATAAGTCAAACCTATTATGAAAGTAATTTATATGTAACTTATACACGTCAGACCTATTATGTAAATACAAATTAATAACGAAGTTGCACATGTTGGCTCTATTGTGAAAGTGAAAAGGTGTGTCCCTTCATTGTAATGAACTAATATAAAAACGTTTGATTCATTCTCAATTTAAAAACAACAAATCACTCTCCTAACACATATGAGGAAGCCACAGTAATACTAGTCTGAGGCAACATAATTCAACCTGATCTAAGGCATTTATGTAACAACATCTATCTCTATATTTGGGTGAATTTCTCTTGGATATATTTTTGTATTAGGTCTCCTGCTCTACTTGGGGGTGGCACTTGAGGATGCCTATGGTTGGGTGGTAATGAAAGAGAATTACCTATGGTTAAACAAGAAAACCCATTCTTTGTGTTATCTATGCTTGGTTATTCTTCTTGAGGTCCTAATTATTTACTGTAGCTAGTCTAGCAATAAAATTTCAACATGGTATTAGAGCAGGTCCTAAAGAATACCATCTGCACAAATAGTTAAGAGCTATCGCAGGCATAGGAGAAAGGGGTCAAGCCTCCTTTTAGAATCCATGTGATAAAATTAAATGCTGGTTGCAAACGTATTGACTTGGCCAAGCCCTTGTTTATGGTTCTAAAAGCTAACCATAGGGTTGAAGAAGCCCTTATAGGGCTGCCTCTATAAGGATCCATGTAGGATTCTAGTTGTAGGAACCATGAGACTAACCATCCCTAACCACAGACCTATCTATGACCACAACAATAGAGGAGAAAATTGCAGGCCAAATTTCTGAGATAATATTGCAGAATTTAGTGAATTCCAAAGACTGTATTATGAAGCATCTTCAAGCAAGTTCTCAAGCAACCTGAAGTAGACTTTGGAGAGGTATTCAAGGCCGAATTTAGGCCTGATTCTGAAGTGATTGATGTCGAGTTTAGTCCTGGTCTAAGGCCAAGTTCATACCTATCCCAAGACATATTTTTATAGCACAACAAGGCTGAATTTGATGATATCTTGAGCTTGTACTAGGAGGAGTCACAAGTCTATTGAGTGGTGAATTTGAAGTAGGTGTTGCAGCATGTTTAAGGAGTCAATTTTTGTATGCGATTCAAAGGCTTCACCAACTGAAAAATTCCTAAGGATAATGATACAATTTCAAGAGGCATGCACTTGTATATATTTGTTTTATCATTGTCATGAGTGTACTTGCAGGAGGAGGGAACGTTTGTTGCAATCGTGGATCCAGAGGCATCTCAGTGCATTCAGAGAAAACATACACTGGAAGTGAAGAATCCATGTTTGATTGTTTTAATTATCATGCCTCTAACCTACTTTTCTAAGTTTTCTACATTACAAGTAAGTGTTGTACCTGTGACAACAATCCTTACATTGCTTTGATTCTAGAGATGTACTCGTTATTATCCCCTATAAGAGATATTCTTGTCTCATTACTTGTTCCTGGCAGGTTATCTTCCATGGAGGTTTCGATGGAGATGATGTTTCTTTTCCTTTGTTTTCTTGTTTCTGGAAGGTTATCTTCCATGGAGATGATGTTTCTTTTATTTTGTTTTATTGTTTTTGGCAGGTTATCTTCCATGGAGGTTTCCATGGATATGTTGTTTATTTTCTTTTGTTTTCTTGTTCTGTGTAGGTTACAATGAAGACATGTCACTAGTGATATCCCTGAGAGGGATCCATAGTGACGGTTGAAAAAGGAAACATATTATATGGTCTCTAGCTTGAGACATGAAGCAGTCTGACCAAACAAGGAGTTTATACGGACCGACAACATTACCTGTCCAAATATTGTCACATGATTATATCAATTGAGCGAGTTATGGCATAGAAGATGGTGACAAGTCTTCCATATCTCCGTGTAGAGAATGATGTCATTCATAGAGGTCATGGGGTTCTTTCTGAGCAATGACAACATATCCAAGGGGATCTTGGACATGATGCATTTAGATTTTTGTGGACCCATGATAGTTGTTTCCTTTGAAGAGGGGATAGCCTTCGAGAGATCTAGAGTATCTCACAAGGATATTGACAGTGGGAGGAAGGAGGAGATGATGACTTCTCCCCCTCACCCCTTCAGCAGTTTAGAGGGAATTGGTTGAGCCCGTCGATCCGGATGATCAAGTTGATATTCCTATAGATATTGCAGTAGGCAGGAAGAGGCTTAAATGGGCTCATCAGTATCTGAAGGAGAAAGAAGGAAATGTATCTCCTGTGGTACTTTCCAAAAAATCCAGAGACCATAGAGACATTCAGGCTATGTTGCAGATATGAGCCACATCATTGATTCTTGTGCCTTCCTTTTATGAGGAAGCATATAGTCAACATATATGGAGAGAATCCATGATGGAGAAGAATTAGTCCATGGTGAAGAATGATGTGTGGGATATTGTTCTGAGACTGTAAGGGAAGTCTGTGGTGACTTCCAAGTGGATCTATAAATATCAAACATACAACTAATATGAGCATCGAGAAGCACAAAACGAGATTTGTTTCCATAGGATTCTCTCAAGTGGATGGAATATATTATGATGAGACATTTTCTCTTCTCGCTCAATATATTTCCATCCAGACAATCATTTCCCTTGCAGTAGACATGGGATGGATATTACATCGGATGAATGAGAAGACAAACTTTCTCAATGAACAGATTGAGAAACAAGTATACATCGAGAAGTAGTTGGTTTTGTGATACATGAGAAGGAGTCTCATGCGTGTATATCAAAGAAGGCCATGTATTGACTTATCCAGGCACCTCGAGCTTGGTATAAGAGGATTGTTGGACATGGCTTGAGATATGTCTCCAGGATTGACGCAATATTATAGAGATATGCTAGCTCTGATGAGAAAAGGAGCATTGTAGAACACCTCCAGGTGTTCCTTTACCTTAGGATCTTCCATGACTTCCTGGCATAACACGAAATGGAATTTTGTGCCTTGAGTACCAAATAAATAGATTGTGTTGTGGAGGGCAGTTCACGAAGCAGTTTGGCTTCACAAACTCTTTGTAGACTTGATTGGTCAGTTATATCAGTATGTTCGATACATGATGCAGAGGGAGACAATACATGTGCAGTACTTTCCTATAGGTGACCATATTGCAAATGATCTCACAAAGCTTCTTGCCAGGATGAAGTTCGAGTACTTTTGTGAGAGACTTGGCATGATGCCTCCCTTGTTGAGAGGGAGGGTTAATGATTACAACTTCCTGATACATTCTCCAGATAGTAGTCCTATGGATTGAGTTGAGTTGACTTGTATTTAGTCTATTGTCATACTCCTCCAGACTGATTTGAGTTGAATTGAGATGGATTTCCAGTTCGTACTCCTATGGACTTAGTCGAGTTGATATGTGAGAGTGATGTACCTAATGGTTGAGCACTATAGGACACGTCATGGGGAGTAGACCCATAATGTCACACTATGGAATAGACACTAGTGTTTCTAGAGGGAGGAGCCTCTAGAGGTCCACATGGTATGAACCATGTGTTGACATGTCCACATGGGATGAGCCATGTGTGACATATCCTTGAGGAAAATCTCAAGTGGTTGAGGTGTCCAAGCGATTGGAAGGATATTCCACTGGCCACCAACCCTTAGGGGTTGGGAATATCCATCTGGTTTGGTGCCCATCAACCCTTGGAGACCTGATGGTCATATGCTTGGGAGAATGTTCACTTGGGTTAGTGCCCAACAACTCTAACAGGTTGGGAGAACATTCATCTGGGTTGGTTCCCAAAAAACCTTGGAGACCATTGTTCCTTGATGAGATATGTCATGTGGTAATGAGGCCCTTATTACACTAAGTGGTGATGAGACCCTAGTGTCATTCTAGTGGAGAAGAAGCCCTAGAATATGGAAAAGGTCCAAATTGGAGAAGAAATGTGTGATGAGGAGATGTTACCAATAGCATGGTCTACAAGACCATGTCGTGATTGGAGGACCATGGTATATCCTGAGAGGCTATGAGAACCACGAGTAAACATCACTAAGAATACCTCCCTAGCTAAGAGGGAGCATTGATGTTTTTGGTAGTTTTGGGAGGTATTCACCTCCAAGAGACCTCCTACAGATTGATATCCTGAGAAGAGAAAAACCCTCTCTAGCAATGAGAGACAAGGGCATAAGTTGGCCCTATTATGAAAGTAATTTATATGTAACTTATACAAGTTGGACTATTATGTAAAGACAAATTAATATACAAGTTGCACAAGTCGACTCTATTGTGAAAGTGAAAATGTCTGTCCCTTCATTGTAATGAACTAATATAAAAACGCATCAGTCATTCTCATTTGAAGCATAACAACTCATCTTCCTAACACATCTGAGGTAGCCGCAGGAATACTAGTCTGAGGCAACACAATTCGACCTGATCTGAGGCATTTATGTAACAACATCTATCTTGGTATTTGGGTGAATTTCTTGGATATATTTCTATATCAGGTCTCCTGCTTTTCTCAGGGGTGGCACTTGAGGATGCCTATGGTTGGGTGGTAATGAAAGAGAATTATCTATGGTTAAATGATCAGACCCATTTTTTGTGTTATCTATTCTTGATTCTTCTTCTTGAGGTGCTAATTATTTACTACAGTTAGTCTAGCAATAAAATTTCAACATTGTTGAGCAGAGAAGGGGCACACTTCCTTGGGTGTAACGGGCGTGTGGGGAATGATATCCTGTAGGCTTGTTGTAGTAGTGGAACCTTGGATTGAACAATAATGTTGAGTATTAGAACTTATCTTGGCATTAGGAACCCTTTTTCTCTGGTGGAGTTAAGTCCCAACTCAAGGGTGACTTGTTGCTCAAACTATATGAGAAACATAGTCTATAGTTGGGAGGAACGTTTGAGTTCTGTGCATAGTTGGTGAATTTTTATAAGATAAGTGCCTTTATGTGCTTGTCTCAATTACTGTGTGCTTAATTATTTGTGTTTAATATGGGTTTAATTCTTGTATGTTGTTTCGTATAAGTAATTGTTGCTATTCTGTATAGTGTTGCTTCCACATGTAAGTGTGGTGTGGATATTCAGTAATTGTAGTCATGCATGAGTATGAAAATTATTGTTAGTTTTCCTGTTAAGTTAATCTTATGACAATGGTCATGAATATTTATGGAGAAGTTATATTGGTCATGCACACATGGATTTGCACAAGAAGTTGGATTTGCTGGTGTGCACAAAGAAGTAGTCTGCATGCACAAGGATATATAATTTGTGTGTGACGCCAAAAAGGTTTTGTGCACAGTAATAAGCACATGTTCAATATGGATTACATGCTCAATAGTATTGTGTCCTCAATATGATTGTGCGCAAAATTGTTTTGTGTTACCTCTGTTGTTGTAAGTTGTGTGGTGCGACTCTACTTGGGGTTGAGCATGTTACTTCAAGTAATTATGCGCAGACTAATTTTATAGAGTAAAATATACACATTGGATTTTGGAGTAGCATTTCTCAGTAGTAAGGTGGGAAATGTTACATTCTGGTATCAAAGAAATTTGATAGGTAACAGGGATGTTACAGTTTGGTATTAGAACTATGGTTTCAACACTAAGTCTGTGTGGGCCTAGTTTCTATTTAAGTTAAAATTTGGACTGACAAGTGGTTGAATTTGGAATTATAGCATGACCATGATGCGCCTAAAGTAATAATGCACAAGTGTGCACAATAAATTTTGGACATTGCGGGATGCAGCACGGGAACTACGCAGTAAATAATGGTGCACATGTGTGTGCACTAAATATTGGGGTTGCACAGAGTAAAATTTGTGGTGCATGTGCAATACAGATACACGGTGTATATGTCAAATATTGAGATCAGGCATTGATACATGTTGAATACTAGTGCATGCACATGATTCAGAAAAAAAAGTATTCTGAAAAAATGGTGTTGAGTTTTCATGAAGTTGTCTCATGAATTCTTCTAACAAAATTTATTATCTTCACATTTTGTAGAATTATCAGTGATTAAAGAAGGACATAATTAACCCAGTAAGTAAAAAAAACATGGAAGATGTGCAAAGATCTTTTAGCCATGATGATGAATTTGGAGATCTATATGTCATTTTGGGTACTGATGGTATATAATCCAAGAAAGAGCACATAAATTTGGTAGAAACCATAAACGGACTACAAAAATAATTCCAAATCTATAAAACTGATAATGAAAGGCTTATGAAAGCTAAGTAGCAACAAGATGACTTCAATATCAAGTTGATGAAAATATTGGACATAATAGAAAATAAAATAGATATGGAGATAGATTCGAGTATGTCAAGAAGTCGTAGATCTCATGATGAGAAAAGAAGAGAAGCAAGAAGTGTTTATAGGCATCATCCTCACTCACCAAAGCATTCATTTAGGAAAGTGTGTAGTAGCTCAAGTACATATCCTATCAGAAAGAATAAGAGAAGGATCAAGGTGGATGGGCTACAGAGAGAAATGAATAAGATCAAGCCTCCTACCTTTGATGATGAGCACAAGAAAGATGAATGTAGAGACTTGGTTTCTGGGTATGAGGAATTACTTCCAGCTGCATAATTATTCTACACATGGAGAAGGGAGAATTTCCATCTATCAACTAAAAGGAAAAACATCAATTTGGTGGGATCAATTCGTGCAAGTGCAACACATTGATAAGAAGAAGGTTACTTGGAGGGAGTTCAAGAGGTATTTTCAAAAGAAATACCTAACCAAGAGATACTATGACAAGAAAATGAAGGAATTATATGAATTCGAGCTTGGGAGTATGACAATCGATGAGTATGAAAGAATATTTTTAGAGCTGCTAAAGTATGTCACATTCATAAAGGATGAGAAAGTTAAAATTCAAAGGTGCCTAAGTGGGTTGCCATCATTTATCAGTGACAAGATACAGTATGATGACCCCAAGACATTGGAGGAAACAACAAGGCACGCTAAGTGTCTTTATGATCAACAAAGGGGAAGACCGACTTTCCAAAAGGCTTGGGAAGACAAGATGAAAAGCAAGGTGGAATAGAGGAAGAAGGGGGATCAACCACAACTTTTAGAAATACTACGCAAGGACAAACAACTCTTAATGAGCCTAGAATGACGAAGACAGTGGGGAAAAATAAATGGCAACAATCTATTCAATTTTGGGGTTGTGGCAGAGATCATATAGACATATATTTCTCTCAAAGAGGTGAAAAAGAAAGAACTGTGCATAGTGTACAACAAGTTGTGACAGTTGAAGACATGGGCATAAATGTGACTAAGATTTATGCATCCCTGGATAACAAGCAAGTTCAGTTTCATTCATACATGATTGAAGTGGAAGGTAAGATTAATGACCAACCCATTGCTATTTTAATTGATTTAGGAGCTAGTCATAGTTATCTAGATCCTAAGATGGTGGAAAGATTTTAATTTCCAAGAATAAAGCTTGGAAAACCTTAGTTGGCATGTTTATATACAAGAACAAAAAATAAGATTGGTAATATGGTTAATGAATTTCCAATGGAAATGAATGGATTGTGCACAAATGTTGATTTGAATATCGTACGTTTGGGATCGTATGATTTCCCCATTGGTATGGATTGGTTGGAACAACATCATGGATTCTAGACTGTTACAATAAGGCATTTAATTGTTTGGATGAGGAAGGAAACTTAATAATAGTTCACGTCATTCCAAGAGTTGTAACTATCATAGAAGTTTCAACCTTGCAATTGAAGAAAAGTTACAGGAAAGAATGTCAAGTATTTGCGGTGAAAATGGAAGAGGCACCTAAGGAAAAGGTGTCGAGTGTTGAAGACTACACAATACTGAAAGAGTTTGATGATTTCTTTAAAGAGATATCAGGGTTGCCACCGAAAAGAGATATTGATTTATCTATAAATATGATTCCTGGAGCAACACCCTATCCAAGACTCCTTATATGATGAGTACGCCGGAATTGAAGGAGTTGCAGATGCAATTGGAGGAGCTTCTAAAGAAAGGGTATATACGCCCAAGTGTGTCACATTGGGGTGCCGCAATATTGTTTGTGAAGAAGAAGCATGGTACACTAAGAATTTGTATCGAATTCAGGCAGTTGAACAAAGTAACAATAAAGAACAAGTATCCTTTTCCAAGGATAGATGACCTCTTTGATCAGCTGAGGGGTGTACAAATATTTTCAAATATTGATCTCAGATATGGATATCACCAAGTAAGAATTAAAGAAGAATACATCAACAATACTTCCTTCAGAAAAAGGTACAAACATTATGAGTTCACAATGGTGCCTTTCGAGTTGTCAAATGCACTAGTTGTCTTCATGTGTTTGATGAATAGAGTTTTCATAAATTACTTAGATAATTTTGTCATTGTATTTCTGGATGACATAATTATTTATTCAAGCTCTGAAGAAGAGCATGAGCATCACATTAGGATGGTTCTACAAGTTTTAAGAGAACATTATCTCTATGCAAATTTGAGCAAGTGCTCATTTTACCAGCGACAACTTCATTATTTGGTTCAAAACATTTCCAAGGAAGGAATAGTTGTGGATCTAGAAACGATAAAAGACACTGAGGTGAGGTCCTTTATGGGACTTGTAGGTTATTAAGAAAGGGTTATTAAAGGATTCTCAAATATTGTGCATCCAATTACATCCTTGCAAAATAAAGGTGCGTGATTTGAATGGACTCTGGATTGTGCAAGGAGTTTTCAACACTTGAATAGTTTGTTGACAAGTGCGTCAATTTTGAGAATTGTTGATTCAGATGAAGACTTCATTGTGTGCACAGATGCATGCAAGAAAGGGATTGGTGGAGTCCTTAGTCATAATGGGCATGTGATATACTATGAATCAAGAAAGTTAAAAGAGAATGAAAGGCTCTATGCTACTCATGACTTAGAATTAACAACCATAGTACATGCCTTGAAGATGTGGCAACAGTATCTCATGAGTAAAAGATTTGAGTTGAGAACATACCATGGTATTATAAAGTATCTGTTTGGACAACTAAGTTTAAATGTCAGACAAAACAGGTGGTTAGAGTTCCTTAGTGAGTATTACTTTGACAAAAATCATATCAGAGGAAAAGAGAACAAAGTGGTTGATCGACTCAACATTTGGGTGCATGAGATGCATGCTACAACCATTAACATGTACAAATCAGATTTGTGTGACAGAATTTTAGAAGTTTCCAAATCATATTAGTGCTATGTGGACATAAAGGTGACCTTACAACAAGGTATGTCACAACCGAATCTGGAAGGTTATGAGCTACAAAAGGATGTAATTCTCATGTATAGACGTAAAATATATGTGCCAAATGACCAGGAGTTGAAAAGTATAATATTGACAGAGATGCATAAGGTTCCTTATGTAGGACACCTGGGCTAATGGAAGACAATTGCAGTAGTCAAAAATCAATACCATTGGCTAGGAATGAAAAAGGAAGTTGTTAATTTTATTGCTAGATGCCTTGAATGTCAAAAGGTCAAGGTTGAAAAATGACATCCAACTGGTTTACTATAGCCTTTTCCCATTCCTGAGTGGAAGTGGGAAGTTGTGACCATGTATTTCATTACTAATATACCTAGGATTTATAAACAACATGATTCTATTATGGTAGTGGTGGAAAAGCTTACTAAAACTACCCATTTTATTCCAGTGAAGTCAGTGCACAAGGAGCCAACATTGTTGAAATATACATGTGATAAATTGCTAAGTTGCATGGTGTACCTAAGACAATTGTGTCTGGTAAAAATTCCAAGTTCACCTAGAACTTTTAGAAAGGGATATTCAAAGGATTTAAGACAAATTTGAACTTTAGTACAACATATCATCTTGAGACAGATGGAAAAACAAAGAGGGTAAATTAGGTGATTGAAGATATGTTCAGGATGTATGTGATGAATAAACCATAAAAATAGGAAGACTACCTTCACTTGGTAGATTTTACTTACAACAATGGGTATCAAACATCTTTAAAGATGATCTCATTTGAGGCACTTTATGGTAGAAATTGCAACACACTAGTGAGTTGGGACAACCCAACAGATCGCACAGTGGTTGGGCTAGATCTGCTCAGAGAAATGGAAGAGCGGATGCTAAAGATAAGGCAAAATTTTAAGGCTACACAAGATAGGAAAAAACGATGCATAGATAAAGGCAAACCCCAGAAAGATTTTAAAGTGGGTGATCATGTGTTCTTAAAAGTAAAATCCAGACGCAATTCCCTGAAGTTGGGAAATTGTTCTAAGTTGGTAGAGTGCGATTGTGGGCCATTTGAAATCCTAGAGAGGATTGGTCATGTCACATATATGCTTTCATTGCTTGCATCCTTGTGTATTCATATTGTTTTCCATGTATCATTTCTTAAAAAGTATGTACATGATGTTAATCATATTATTTATTGGAATGTGATTCAGGTGGAGCTAGAAGGCGTTTTTGAGTGCGATTGGTTTGCATATTGGATCAAAAAATCAAATAAATATGAAATAGAGTCATGGAGTTGGTAAAGGTCCAATGGAATTGGTGTGGTATTGAGGATGCAACTTGGAAGCACGAGGATTCTATGCAGGTAGAGTATTCACATCTTTTTGAAGATTTTTGAAATGTTGTATGTACATGTGTATATAATGCACTAAGGATAGTGCATAAATAAGGGGGACGGGAATGTAATGTCCCTAATCTGGAACCCTTTGTAATTGTACATATATTATGGTGAGCCATTGGTACCAATTGTTAATGTAAATGTACATATAGGTTGGTGATTCGTTGGCACCAAGTTGTGGTTTTGCGTGCACTTAAGCAATGCGCGAGAATTATTATCGAAGAAAGGGTGCACACATTTCATAGCGATGCACGTAGTTGAGTAAGTGTGTGGGGATTACCTAGAAGTGTGCATTAAGATGAGTTATATATATATATATATGGATGTATATGTATTGGAGGTCGGAGAGCCTGTGTGGTTATGAGGCTGGTGAGCCGAGATGCAAATAGGCCAGTATTCCTATCCTTGTAAAGTGTAATCACACTCAATTTATTAATATTATCACATCGTTGGACATAGACAAATCAGATGAAAAGTGTTGGGTATGTGTTATATTCTTTGCACGAGTAGTAGTGTCTGAGCGTCTGCGTCGGGCGCGCAAGGGTTCGGGGGCAGCGCTCCCGATTTTTTTTTTTCGGGACGACATATTTCCGGGACCACATGATATTAGGTGGTTTTTCGGCACATGGTTTTTTGCCGATGTTTTTCTATTTCCGGTTAAGGAATTAGGGTTTTGGACTAATCCAGGTCATTGGGTTAGGGTTTTGGAT
>JZKD02S2199151.1:269722-280276 GCA_000966675.3 Picea glauca | reverse complement strand
ATCCTATTTCCCCCCCTCCTCCTTCCCCTGAGGCCTCCATCTCCCCTTGGGTAGAAATATATGCTTTGAGATCCAAAGACTGTGTCCCCTCCCCCTCCCCTAGAGGCCTAGCCCTAGACCCTCCTCCCCATTCCCAGGCAGGCAGAAAATCCCATCTTTCAAAAGAAAAAGAAAAATCTGCAAAGGAACCCAAGCGACCATCACCAGGGCCCTTAGAGCAGGGAAATCCCTTCCACCAAAGGAAAAATGATCTTCCTCTCCTTAAACATGCGAGGGGTTGGTTGTTCCCCAAAGAATATATCCCTCAAATGTATGTTCCTAAGCCTAAATTTGGACGTTATCATGATAGAAGAGACGACGTTATTTGGTGGAAGAGCCGTCTATTTTTTGAAGTCATCTGGGAGCTTGAATCTGATGTAAACTCTCACGAAAGGAATGACAACAGAACTCGAATTTTAGGTCGAGTGGAGGCCAATGGTTGTGTAAATATTTGTTGGAAGAGAAGCTTGAATTTGGTAATGGCATAAACCCTATTTGAATTTGGAAAAGTTTGTTCGAATTTGAAGCATTCGGCAAGATATTATATATATATCTTTGTGTGTGTGTTAAAACATATAAAGAGTGGGGTAAAAATTTTAATTGGAAAGAGATATATTTTAAAAACAATATCAAGTTTTGTGGAGTTCGTTTGAAGTTTTATGTGAAATATTCCCCCCTCTATTCAGCTATAGGTTGATTTCTACAATGGAAGAAAGAGGCATGATGGAAGATCAGTTCGATTTGGGTAGAAGAAGGGAGATTTGAGGAGAATCTCTTTCCTAGAGGATTTTCTAGGACTAGAGAACCCTTTATCACCTATTATTGGAGGTTTTCCTCCGCATATTGATTTATTGTGTTCATTGGACAAATTTCCTGAAGCAGGGTGCACTGTCAATAGTAGATCTAGTGAGTTGGAGGTAAGATCATGCACAACAACTGAAGAGACTCATCAGAGGTGTTTACCATCATCAGATCTATATATCTATAGTTTATTTTAGTGGTTTGGAGGGAAAAGCAGAGGAGGCTAAAATTCCTAGAGGTTTCCCAGCCAGGAAGTGCGCAACTCATCCAGATCTGGGTGCAAGAGTTCAAAAGGGAAAGAAATTGATTTTGTTCATCTTTGTATGTTGCTACTGGAGGACATGGAGGATTTCATATTCACTTATTTTGTATCTTAGAGGCATATTCAACCCAAGGTTCCATATCTTATCTATAATATTCCAGATCTGTGGATTCCATGTATGGAGGTCAACTTATTATCTAAATAAAGGTAAGATATGAAGTTATTGAGCATTCTCTTGTGTTATATTTCTTGTATCTTGTTATCTCCATGTATTGATGTGCTATATTCATTTTGTGTATGCTATAAATCCCAATCAAATACACCCAGCACAAATTTGAGAAGAAAAACCTGCAATAACACAAACAGGTGAGAAAATAAACCTAAGTTCCTAGCAAATCTGCTTTGGAACATTACAATAGTATCATAACAAAATTCCTTCGCTAGCCTATGATAAAACACTGATGACCAAGAGGAGAGGTCGTGGGGGTCATCCTATATCAGGCATTCCATGGACAGAAGTTTCAGAAGTCAGTATGGGGGAAACTGATGAGACAAAAAATGCAACATCAGAAGAGGAAGCCTTCTTAGTCGAAAGGGTGAATCAAACAGTGAATGATGCACTACAGAAAAACTATATTATTATGCAGCGCAACCTAGAGGAGATGCAGAACCATTTATCCTTGGGGCAAGTAGAACTCAAACTATCCTTTGCAAATTTCCAAAGAGGGAAGCACAGAATGATAGCCTTAATGGAGGAACAGAGCAAGCATCAAGGTATTCTTTATCAATACTTGATGGAGAAAAGGTATGGTAGGGATCCACCCCTATTTGGTGGAAATCATGATGATAGTGGTTCTCATGGGGGAAATGGGAAACACGAGGAGTCCATACATAAAGGCTATGCAGAAGGGCATAGACCAAATGAAGTTATACCTACCCAATCTCACACAGCTAGCAGATCTACTCCTAGACCGTGCATGCCTTCATTTTTGGATGAACAACGAAGGGACACTAATTCCTTGAACCATGAGAGTCTAGGGGATGAATGGGAGACCGTAGAAAGGGAGTACAACTCCATGAGCATGGGATTCAAGAGTCAGGTTTCCATGGGGTAGTATTTCCACATCAAGATGAAAAGAAAATCCAAGGATCGTTATAGAAGTGACAGTGAGCTAGGGCACAAAGCAGGAAGAATGGAGTTTTCAAACTTTGATGGATCAAATCAAATCTCATCCACAACACGGGTGAAAAATATGGATGCTTATCTCCAATTGAATACCTTGGAGGAAGGAAATTCCATCAAGTTTGCAACATTGTACTTGATGGGAAAGGTGCATGATTGGTGGTTTCATGGGATGACCACCTTGGGACATGATCATGTCACTTATTATCGTGACTTCACCCAAAGACTCATTGACATGTTTGAAAGGGAGGATTCGAGCTTCATTTCAGGGTTCTCACACAGATTAGGAAGATAGGGTTAGTTGAATCCTTCATTGAGGAGTTTTAGAGAGAGTTTTGGATATTTCCAGTTATAGTTCCTGAATTTTTAGAATCCAGGTTACTAATGATGTATATAGAAGGATTGACAGAACCTGTGGGAGGATGGGTTAAGGATTTCAATACTGTAAACTTACAGGATGCCATTGAGCACACACAAGATCTAGTTGGGGCAGCTAACAAAAATAGTTCCACACTAGAACCCCAATCATTACAAGGGGATGAGATACTAAAAAAATTGACAAAGGAAATGAGAATATGGATTAATCCACAAGAAGAGAGTTAATAAGGAAGAAAATATGCTTCACCTGCAAAGAACCATGGAAGCCAGGTCATAGGTGTTTGAGCAAAGGGAAAATTCACTATATAGAAGTGGTGTTTGACAGTGAGGAAGAGATTGATGATGAAGAAGGTATATCTATCCATAACATACAGGTGAGTCATAGGGAGGAAGAATTAGTCTTTCATGCACAAGGTGATGAGGTACCTTTACACCATGATGTAGGACTCAAGAAGGTTACTATTGCATCTACGAATAGAGTGCCTAAGTTTAAAAAATTTCGAATGAAGGGAGTTGTACAGGGACAATGAGAAACAGTGTTAATTGATAGAGGAGATTATCATAATTTTATTGATATTTCTACGATAGAGAGGAGAAATATTCCCACAGTAAACTTTGAGAGCTTCTTGGTTGAGGTAGCAGGAGGGCACACTATGGCTTGTGACAGGTATATTCCACAGATGATCTTGCATTGGGTAGTTACACCTTGACACAAGATTTCTATGTAGTGGATATTCCCAACACTAATATCATATCAGGTGTGCAATGGCTTATCACCTTGGGGCCAATTACCACCAACTACAAAACCATGGAAATTTCCTTCAACACAGAAGAAGGGAAGAGGGTCACGCTTAAGGGGCTGATAGGATATGTGCCTAGAGTAGTGACTACCAAGAAATTCCATGCAATATTTAGGCATTAGGAGGTGGCCTATGCGATTGAATGCTTTATTATGGAATAAAGTAGTGGAGAGAAAAAGAAGTATCCTCCAGACATGCAGATAATCATTCACAAACATAAAAGGGTATTTGAATCAATTCCTCCAGGTCAACCACCGATAGGGGGTTTGAAAACATAATAGAACTTGAAGAAGGGGCCAAACCGGTCATCACTACACCATACAGGAACCCCAAGAAGCATAAGGATGAGATTGAGAATGTCATTGAATAATTGTTAGCCATGGTGAATATTAGACCAAGTTCAAGTCATTTTGCATCATCAATTGTATTGGTGAAGAAGAAAGATGGAACTATGTGCATGTGCATTTATTACAGGGCCTTGAATAAGAGAACCATAAAAAACAGGTATCCCATTCACAGGATATATGAGTTGTTGGATGAGCTACATGGAACAATATACTTCACTAAAATTGAGTTGTGATCTAGATACCATCAAATCAGGATGAGGGAACAGGATGTGCATAAAAAAACCTTCAGATGCCACTATGGGAAATATGAGTTCCTTGTCATGCCTTTTGGCTTGACCAATGCACCAGGCACCTTCCAATCATGCATGAATCATGTGTTCAACAAACCGCTGAGAAAGTTCCTACTTTTCTTCTTTGATGATTTGCTAATTTACAGTAGAACATGAGAGGATCACCTCAAACATGTGGATGAGATATTGAGCATCATGGGAGAACAGTCACTATATGCCAAGGAAGCAAAGTGTGAAATTGGAATGACTGAGGTACTCTATCTGGGACACATTATTGGGGAAAATTGGGTACAAGTACACCAAGAAAAGATCCAAGCCATCATTGATTGTCCCACACCCAAAACACTCATAGAGCTCAAGGTATTTCTTGGTATTTGCAATTATTATAGGAAGTTTGTCAAGGGGTTCTCCCAATTATGCGCACCTCTAACTGATTTGACCAGGAAGGGTACATTTAAGTGGAGTCATGAGGCACAATTAACCAGTATTATCCACTTGTCAATATTATCCACAATTGTCCAGTATTATCCTTTCCATATTTTTATCAGTCATTTATCTTGGAGTGTGATGCATCAAGAGAGGGTGTTGTAGTTGTTCTCATGCAAAATAGGCACCCCATTGCCTATGAGAGCCACAAATTGAGGGGGCTTGAATTGTTGTACACCATTTATGACAAAGAAATTCTAGCCATAATGCACACCTTGGTCAAATTCAGGCAATATCTGGTGGGTGCAAAATTTGTGGTTAGGACAGACCATAATAGCCTCAAGTACTTTCTTAAGCAAAAGGACCTTAATGAGAGGCGACAAAAATGGGTGAGTAAGATTCAGGCATATAACTTTTACATAGAATATTTCAAGGGAAAAAACAATGTTGTGGCAGATGCCTTGTCTAGAATACCCACATCCTACTCCATGTCAGAGATATTAGTTGATTGGAAATCTCATCTATTAGTGGAGTACTCTAAAAACAAATTTTCATGTGAGTTGATGGATGGCCAGCTACAAGATGATAGGTACAGAATTAAAGATGACATCATTTTTTACAAGGGAAGGATCTATCTAGTTCCATAATCCTAATTCAAGAACAGGGTGCTTCGATCCTTTCATGACTCATCATTAACAGGGCATCAAGGATTTATTAAAGCATACAGGAATATAAGGGAAAGGTTCTATTGGAAAGGTCTCAAGGGAGATGTCATGTGCCACATCAATGAGTGTACCACCTTCCAACAAAAAAAAGATGAGCATACTCACCCAGCAGGTCTATTACAGCCTCTCACCATTCTAGAGCGCAAGTGGGAGAGTGTGTCTATGGATTTCACTATAGGTCTCCTCAAGGCAGAAGAGAAGGATTGCATATTTGTTTTAGTTGATAGTTTGACTAAATTTTCTCACTTTTTCCCCATGTCCATGGACTTCAGTGCATATTAGGTGGCAGATATGTTTTTCGGGGAGGTTTTTAGGTTGCATGGATTACCCAAAATGATTGTGAGTGACAGGGATAGAATATTCATGAGCATATTTTGGCAGGAGTTGTTTAGGCTAGTGGGTACTGAGTTAACTCCCAACACTAGCTACCATCCACAAACTAATGGGTGAACTAAGTTAGTGAACAAGTGGGTGGAAGGTTACCTCCACAATTATATATCTGGGCAACAAAAATCATGGTTCAAGTGGCTTTATCTGGGTGAATACTGCTGCAACACCACTCACCACATGTCTATTGGTATGTCTCCTTCAAAGATTTATACAATTATGATCCCCTCACTTTTGTTGAGATTGTGTTTGGAGAGAGCAGGGCCCCTATGGCTAAAGAGTGGATACAAGAAAGTCAATACATTCTCAAAGAGCTCAAGGACCATTTACAAAGAGCTCAAAACCAGTAGAAATTATATGTTGATAGGCACAGAGTGGAGCGCACTTTTGAGGTAAGGGACTTGGTGTATTTGAGCCTGCGACCATACAAACATGCATCCATTAAGAAAAATGGCACTGAAAATCTCAAACCTCGTTTCTATGGGACTTACAAGGTGCAAAGGAAAGTTGGGCAAGTTGCATATGAATCAAAATTACCACATGGAAGAAAAATCCATAATGTTTTTCATGTATCATGCCTAAAGAGGGAATTGGGAAAATATGTTGTAGCTAATGAAGAGCTACCACCAGTTGTTGAAGAAGGGAACTTGATATTGATTCCAGAGTATATTTTGGAGGTCAGGGTGAAACATCTAAGGAATAGGGGCATTACGGAATACTTTGTTAAGTGGAAAAAATTTCCTATAGAATATGCCACTTGGGAGAGTGAACAGGTGCTACAATAAACAGGTTCATGATTGCTTATGGGAAAGCAATTTCCAGTAGGGGAGACTATAATGTTCCCCTCTCCTTGAAAAGAACATTAGAGGAATTAGTAGTCTAGTCACCCCTGTAGAGTATAGTCCCATGGGTAAAAGGCGTTAGGAGGTGCTAAAGTGTCACTGAGGAACTTAATGTTCTATTATTAAAGTGACTTTGATAAAGCAAAAAAAAGGTTATTTGACTTAAGGAGAAAATAAAGTAACAATAAAGTAACCCAACTAAAAATTAGAACCTGGAGGTATAAAATAAAGAGGAGGATGCCTCACTCATGCATTCATGTCATTTTCTCTATTTTCTTCTTGAGCTATGCGGCTTACGTTTTGAGGGTTTTGAGTAAACAAACCCTAGAGACCAGCAAGGAGGTGAAATATCTCTTTGTTCATGGTCCAAGATTGTTCAAGGAGGTGAAATATTCCTCCCTCGCCATTCTACTTAGCTACATGTTGATCTCTGCAGTGGAAGAAAGAGGCATGGCACAGATCAAGACGTTTTCTACAGGTGGGGTGCACTGCTGGAAGAAGAATAGTTTGATTTGGGTAGAAGATGGGAGATCTAAGGAGAATCTCTTTCCTAGAGGATTTATTAGGACTATAGCACCCTTTCTCACCTATTATTGGAGGGTTTTCTCTTCATATTGATTTATTGTGTTCATTGGACGAATTTCCTAAAGGAGGGTGCATTGTCAATAGTAGATCTAATGAGTTGGAGGGTAAGATCACTCACAATAGCTAAAGAGACTCATCACAGGTGTTTACCATCATCAGATCTATAGATCTACAATTTATTTCAATGGTTTGGAGGACAAAGAAGAGGAGGCCTAAATTCCTATAGGTTTCCCAGCCAGGAAGTGCACAACTCGGCCATATATGGGTGAAAGAGTTCAAAAGGGAAAGAAATTGATCTTGTTCATCTTTGCATGTTGCTAGTGGAGGACTTGGAGGATTTCATATTCAATTATTTTGTATCTTGGAGGCATATCCAGCCCAAGTTTCTATATCTTATCTATAATATTCCAGATCTATGGATTTCATGTATGGAGGTCAACTTATTATCTAAATAAAGGTCATATATGAAGTTATTGAGCATTTTCTTTTGTTATATTTATTGTACCTTGTTATCTCCATGTATTTTTGTGCTATATTCATTTTTCATATGTTATAAATCCCAATTAAATACACCCAGCGCAACTCTGAGAAGCAAAACCTGCAAAAACACTCAAACAATAGAAAAAGCAGGTCAGAAAATAAACCTAAGTTCCTATCAAATCTGCTTGGGAACATTACCGTGAAGATATATATTTAAAAAGAAACAAAATTTCATTTAGAGAGAGCTTGTGTGTAGAATTAATGGCAAAGGTGACAAGTACTAAATTCGAGATTGAAAAATTGTATGGTAAAAATAAGTTCGAATTGTCGAAACTTGAAATGTGAGATTTTTTAGTAAAGCAAGGGTTGCATAAGGAATTAAATGGAAAGAGGAAAAAACCCACATCTATGACCGATGAAGAGTGGGAAGACTTGGATGTCATAGCCCTCAAATCAATTCAGTTATGTCTTGCCAATTATTTATTGTTTAACATTATTAGAGAAGAAATGGCAGTAGGCTTATGGAGCAGGATGGAAAATGTTTATATGATGAAGTCCTTGACGAATTGGATTTTCTTGAAGAGGTAGCTATACAGTTTTAAAATGAGAAAAAGTATGAAAATCGCAGATCAATTGAATGTGTTTAATACTTTATATGCCAACTGAATAGTATGGATGTTAAACTCGATGACAAAGATAAGGAAGTTACATTGTTATGTTCATTGCTTGGATCTTGGGATCATCTAGTTACTTCCATTAGCTTTAGTACAATTGAGATTCTTGAATTTGATACTAATATTGGAGCTTTGTTGTCTGAGGAGGTGCAGATAAAATCAAGTTTTTAAACCTCCACACCAAAAGAATTGGTGGCTATAGTTCGGTCCACAAAAAGGGGAGAATATTTGAGTAGAACATCCAGGGCTAAGTCGAAAAGAAGAAAGGGTAAGGGAAGAATTTGGAAGGGTAATAAAGTTGGGCATATTAAAAAGGATTGTTGGAAGCTACATGATTCTGAGTCCAAGGAAGACTCCAAAATGGAGGAAAATCCGGTTGAATCGGGTCCATGTATGATTGATGAAGTATTGGCTATTAGTAATGTCTCTGGATATTATGAAGAATGGATTTTAGACTTTGGTGCCTCACACCATATTTTCCCAAATAGAATTTGGCTTACTTCTTATTAAGTAGTTGTTGGTGGATTTGTTCTTATGGGTAATAATAATTCTTGTAAGACTCTCAAGGTTGGAAGTGTCAAAATCAAAATGTTTGATGGGATTATAAGGACATTAACTGAAGTTAGACATGTTCCTGAACTAAAGAAAAATGTAATTTCTCTAGGAGTGTTGGATTTTGGTGGCCATGATTTTACAGGTCAAGGTGGAGAACTCCAAGTGTTCAAGGGAAGTTTGGTGGTCATGAAGACAATGAAGATTGGAAATATGTATAAGTTGGAAGGAAAAACTGAAGTAGTAGTGATATATAAGAAAGCAAATGCACCTATTTGTTTATGGAATTAGCGACTGGGCCATATGAACAGGAAAGGGCTTGGGTTGCAGGTACTAGTAAGTTGTAAGTTATTTTTCATATTTTCAATCTTTGAATTTCTACAAGTTTTATATCTTTTTTGGTTACGATGATGGGGTTAAGTGATGTATATTGTGGGATCCTATTTCCCACAAAATCATCACTAACAGAGATATGTACATGGAACAATCAGTAGTTGTTCAGGATCGCAAAGGGATATTTTTTTGCAAAATCGGGGAATCATTGTATGGCCTAAAGGTACCCAGGCAATTGTACAAGATGTTAGGTATTTTCATGGTAAGCCAAAATTTCTTAAGAAGTGAATATAGCCATTGTGTTTATTTTGAAAGTTTTGAACATGGTACATTCATGTTCTTAGTATTATATGATGATATGGTTGTTGCAAGTCTAACCATGTTTAAGATTAGTAGGTTAGAGGCTCAGTTGGCCAGGATGTTTCAAATGAAGGATCTAGGAGCAACAAACAAATCTTGGGCATAGGAGTACATAGAGACGAAAAAAATGGTATGATGTGGTTATCACAATAGAATTCTATGGATAAGATATTAATGTGGTTCAGTATGAATATTATGAAACTAATAAATATCCATTTAATTCTCCATTGTAATCTTTCTTCAAGTTTATGTCCTGGTAGTAAGGAAGAAAAGGTTGTGTCTCATGTACCGCATGCTAATATAGTAGGAAGATTGATGTTTGCGATGGAATGTTTAAATATTTCACATGCAGTTGGTGTTGTCAATGGACACATGGAAAAACCATGTGAAGAGCATGGAAATGAGTGCTTCAGTATCATAGAAGAACATAAGCACAATTATCACTTACAATGGTTGCATGATTTAGTCTGTAGTTATGATGATTCATAGGACTTGGACAAGAAGAGAACTATGTTAGGTTATGTCTTGCATGAATGCAAGGATCTATTGGGTAATTTTGGACAAGTACAAGATATGGTGTTTTGTGGTGGTCGAAGCATTTTGTATTTGACTAATCGTCCATCATATCAAAATGGGACAACGCATCATTTTGTAAGATAAGTTATTGATGGAGATGGAGTGGTCCATACTGAAGCAAGTTGTGCAGACATCTTCACGAAACCAGTACTATTAGAGAAGTTGTGTTGGAGTGTGGCTTCTCTTGGCTTGAAAAAGAGGTGATGAATGGGCTTGGGCAAGGTATCAGGTAAATTGTTGTCAAGGTGGAGATTTTTGGAATTATGAAAACAATTAGTTATGGTAATAATACAAATTTATTGATGGTAAATACTTGGTAGTTCATATAACAAAGGCATTTCATGAACCAATGTAACCAAAGAAAGTTCTTGAACTGGTGTAACGATTTAACCTATGGTGTATATATCCAAGCCCCGAGATGCATTTGTAAGGTTGTAAGATTGATTGTAATCTCATCTTGAACAATAAGAGATATTGATATATTTCCCCATGGATGTTTCCTTGACACACCATC
>JZKD02S2199151.1:232000-256827 GCA_000966675.3 Picea glauca | reverse complement strand
CCTCCTCAAGAAGGCTATAAAGGTGAAAGTTCAAGAACTTTTGTTGAAAGTTCAATCCCTCCAGCATGCAAGGCTTGTGTTCAAGATGAATGCAAATGTGTGAAACGAAAGAGTTATGTCAGTGATGAGGACAAGAACATTGTTGATGGTCTTCAAAGGAGAGCTTGTAACTCTTCAAATTCACCTCCTCAAAGAGGCGATAAAGGTGAATGTTCAAGGTATAATTCCGCTTATCATTCAGTTGCTTTTGATTATGCTAAGGATGATAAATTTGTATGTAAAAATGGAAGAAAAAGTCCATGTACATATTGTGGTTTATATAACCATCATGTTTCAAAATGTTGGAAAAGATTGACCAATTTCAAGAAACTTTACAAGCAAAGACAACGTGAAAAGAGGATGCAAAAGATTTGCACTCATTGTCAGAAGCGGGGTCATCTCATTGACCAATGTTAGACATTGCATCCAACCACTCATCTACAGCACAAGAAGAAGATAAAGATATTGGCAAGAATGGAAGAGGAGATTCCATTATCGATGTGTGTCAAGATGATTCACAAGAGGACAATTTTCAGCAGAAAAAATCACCCTTGAGTTGGCTTGGTAAGAAATGGTTGGATTTCTTGAGCAAGTAAGGCTTGCATTTTCTGTTGTAAATGCACTTTTCAGCCTTATGTGTCAATTTATGTTGAGAGTATGATAAGTTGCAGCATTTTATCACAACTTGTATGATGCAAATTGCATGTGAATGCAATTCATTTGAAGACATTTTTGTTGTTGCACAACTTAGCCAGGAGGATGTAAAAGTAGGGTATGATGTTCACTTGTTACAGCCATATATCTTTTTCATATTCAGCTCTTATGTACCCACATGTTTGGGGTTTATGTACTTATGTTTGTACCGGAAGGAGAGTTGAAAAGTCATGCACATGCATTTGTTTTTGTGTATGTGTAAGCAGTGAACCTGGTGATAGTTCATCATGAATGTTTCATGATTGTAACATGATTGTGTATCATGTTTGTCGACTTGTCATTTTGTGAAGGTAGATATGTTTCAAATGAGTCTTGACTGGTGTTGATGATTGTCTGACGACTATGTTGTGTCAATTATGTTTTTCGACTTGTGTTTAGTCGATGGTTTTTGTTGGGTTGTAAGTTGATTTTGAGTACACCAAGATGCAGGAAAACGCCATGTGCTTTGATGAAGTACAAGATGTGACAATTTGCTTGAAGAGAAAAAATACTTTGTTGGCATCATTTTCAGTCTTGTATAAATTTGTTTTCAAGATTGATGGTATTCTTGGCTTGTGACAAGATGTCGCAGGAAAGTTTTTGCAGCCATTGGAGAGCGGATTGTGTTGACGCCAAAGAGTTCGCAAGAGAGACTTGATTCTTAGTGGGAAGGTTGGTAGTCTTCCAAACACAAAGAGAAAAGTGTGTCAGCAACAGCTAGAGAACAGTGGTTGAGGGACATAGCTAGTTGCAGTGCAAGGCATGTCAAGGTATCTAGGTGATTGTCGAAAAGACTTTTCAAGTAGAATCAATTGATAGAACTTGAAAGCAGAAGAGTACTGAATCTCAGACAGATAATCATAAGCTTTTGTGGGTCCAAAATTCTTTCAGTGGGAAGGCGTGATCAAAATCTGGACTAGGGGTCAAAATTTAGCTCAAAAATAAAAGTTCTCGGAATTGCCTCAAAACGAATGGGTGCGTAGTCCTCATTGTTACGAACCCAACGCAACTCATTTGGGTTCAAACAGACATCGGGAGCGAGAGATATTGCGATCTGTTTGAATCGCCAAACAGGTAAAAAAATGAGTGTTGATTGTATAGTCCGTATAGATGCTGACGTGGCATGTCCATACGCTGACGTGGCATGTCCATACGCTGACGTGGCATACACTGATGTGGAAATTTCATATTGGTAGCTGAGGGTGAATGACATTACAAAACGTGGCATTTATTGGACAAATGGTGTGGTGCCACATGGGCTAGTCATGGGCTGCCACATGGCACCGTTGTAATTGGTTGTTTGTTAAAACTTTATGGAGTCCATGGGGATAGAATCCCGGACCTCCCCCAAGGTTCAGCGCTTTGGTAGTGTGTGGGATACCACTAGCCCACACGGTGGTCCTTGTAAATCATATGGGTTTTATTATATTTGAATTGAATTGAAATGTGATATGGGGCGTGTCCGGGATGGGGCTTAGCCCCAACCCCCGGTCGCATACATTTTTACATATGACCCTTGCTACACAGAGACCATGCACGCGTGCGTATCCAATGGTTTTAAACTCTGATTTTATGTGTGTAATATATGACCACCGTTAAAACAAATGTGCGAGAGTTGGGGTTTGGTACATTTCAAATGGTTAGCCCTTGGTTTCGATGTTTACCATATGACCTTGCCAATTCATGCGGGCGGGGTTTACATTTTGGTTTCAACGGTTGTACAAAATGACCCGCCACTTGTCATTCATTCATTCGCCATTGTAAACTCAACCCTTTTTTTTCGATAGCGCGTGGTCACATGCTGACCTTGTGACCATGGCCTTGGCGGTTAGGGGCTAGGCACGCCCTAACCGTCCTACAGTTTGAACGGTTTTTGTGGTTATGCACCTGTGCTAGGTTTTAGCGCGAATTTGGAGCGTGTTCTTGGTTAGAGCACATAGAGGTGTGTTTTGGCAAACCAGAGACAACAAGCTTGAAGAAAGAAAATGGAAGGAGGCCTATCTTCTTCATTTTTTGGCCAAATGAGGTGTCGTAAAATCCTAGCTAGGGGTTTTTGGACGTTATGAATCCATTGGCACTGTTTTCACAGGCATTTGAAGATTTATTTTGAAGTTTTTTAACCATTGAAGTTTCAGGAAGCTCCAGGGAGCTTGAAGCCTTCATTGTTTGAGGTCTTGCTCAGATGAGCCTATGTTTGTTTTCTGTGATTGAATAATCATTTTTGGATAATTATTATTCTGTGAACACTTTGGGATAGGTTTCAGATCCATTTGAGGACTTTTACAAGTTTTTTTTCCAAAGAGAAGCTCAGGAAGCTTAAGGCCACATGTAGAAGAGGTCATGCCCAGATGAGCCATGATCCATTTTCAGAGTTTTATTAGTCATTTTTGGGGTTTTTATGTATTCTAATCCCAATTGTACAATCTGTATTTCCATTGGACTTGAGAAGCATCTTGTAAAATAATTTTTGACAAATTAATCCCAGAGAACCAAGTCCATTGATGAAGGCTCAAGGAGATGTAGCCCGGAGAGGGGTGAACTCCTTTATCATGTTGTTCTTGTTGTGAGCGTTTGCTGGTCATTATTTGCTGCAAGTTATTTTTATTGTTGTATCTATAAAAACAACATATTTAATCTTCCAAAGACCTCACACATAACCATTTAAAAGAAGCATGAACTTAACACATAATTCATCTTGCATATTTTAACACATGGAGCAAGGTCCTGTAAAGTTTATTTTAATTAAGTAGAGGGTGCTTGCATAGCATAACAAGTCAACCCACTATTTTCAGATCATTCATCGTTCTTGTCCTGCATACTTTGGATAGAGGTTGGCATATCTTTTCTCCTGCTCTTCAATTTTCCTCTGATTTTTTCCCAGGACTCTGCACCATTTCCATGCCAGTCATGTGTGCACAACTTCGGTTGTCATTTTTTCTAGCATTGAAAATTCTGGTCCTTTGTCGTGTGTGGGGAAGTAGAGATCTAACGCCTATCTTGCTCTTAAATGTTGCTCCATTTTTTTCTCCTAACTCTGAACCATACCTACATGCCTTTGCAAAATGTTCTTGTAGAGGAAAAATATACTAAGATGGTGCTAGAAAGAGTGGTGTTTTGTGGATTGCAAATTGCAATATTCAGTTTCTATGATGCTTCGCATGCAACATTTCTCACATAATGAATGTGTTCTCAAATGCATCACACCATTTACATTTGGACGAAACCATTATCATTCTAGGATACTTCAGTGTTGACATGCTACAAAATAGTGGCATAACAAATAATTGGACAACTACATGTGCAACTACAATGTCCGATTTCTTTTTGTTAAGATAAAACATGTTTAAAACGCACTTATTAACCATATATGGTCAAATGTTCCCATATCACAATACAACCTCTTTATCTTGTACACGGACTGGTTTGACCATGATACAATTTGTCTTGTACTTGAAATATGATATATACATCAAAGATATTGCAAAATTATATTTCCATGTCTCAAAGAATATTTGGATACTTTGCTACACAAAACTAAAATCATTCAGCTATGGCCATGCAATTTCTTAATATTTTCTGGCTTGTAATATATTTTGGAAAGGAAAAATTATATATAATTACAACTATGGATCAAGAAAAGAAAAGGTTCATGTTTCTAACTATCTTTTATTCTATTCCTTTGATTCTTATTTAATGTATGTACATATTACTTGTTCTCCCCTGCATACCAAATTCCATTCATGTTCATTGTATTTTGTGTGTTCCCACATTGAAACAAACAGAATAACTGGAGAAGATGAAGGAGTCTTTACCTCAAATGTAGAAGAGGAGATACAAAGGTGCATGCTTGTACTCTTATTTCATACTCCATTGTTTTGTATTTCATTTATTGTATGTATATGTGTTCTACTGCTTTGCACCTAATTTATTGTATGTATATATTGTGTATCTTCCTACATAATAACGTATCTTCATGTCCTTTGTATTCTTTGTGCCACTACATTGAAATAAATCGAACTCTATTTATTTTTTTACATGTCTTCCTGCATACCAACTTACCCTCATGTCCATTGTATTTTTCTGCATTGCTACATTTAAGAAAATAGAATAACTGGAGAAGACGATGGACTCTTTGCCGCAAATGTAGAAGAGGAGATAAAAAGGTGCATGCTTCTATTGTTATTTCATATTCCATTGTTTAGTATTTCATTTATTGTCTGTATATTTGTTCTACTTGTTCTACTACTTTGCACCTAATTTACTGTATGTAGATACTACGTATCTTCCTACATAATAACTTATCCTCATGTGAATTGTATTTTTTTTGCTGCTACATTGAAATAAATAGAATTGCGTTTATTTTTTTACATGTATTTCTACATACTAACTTACCTTCATGTCCACTGTATTTTCGGCATTGCTACATTGAAAGAAACAAATTAGTTGGAGAGGAAGATGAATTCCTATATGCCACAGCAGAGGGGGATGAAGTACAATCTTCGAAAAGGTATACCAACTGTGATAGTAAATCAAACACACAAAATGGGTGGGTGCATATGATATTGGACTAGAAAATGATGATTTGGCAACAATGGGCCTTTGTTGAGACTTCCTGCTTCCAAACATTTTCCTCCCCATTTCTATTTTCCCACTTTCTATTATCCCTTTTTTTTCCATCTTCTATAGTTAATCGAAATCCCCTTTGTTTTTCTCCTCTACTTTCGCTTTCTGGTTTCTTTTCTTAGTCATCTTTCTGAAAATGTCTAGGTGTGCGGGTTGGAGGACTCACGGATTCACATTTATACTCATGCTTCTATATCATGACTCCGACCGACGGTTTCCTCATTCCATACTTAGCCACTTTTTCGATTGCGGGTTCCCGGGATGGCGGGTTCAATATTGCACCTCTAGCTTCGGAGGTTCCACGATATAAAGATTGGTTATCGTACCCCCCCCATCATGCCCTATTCCCTGTTACACATTTTTGCAGTCAAAAAAGCCGAGGCATACAATTTGACCGTCGGGTCCTCATGTTTCCTCAGTATCCCTTGACACCCTATTTCGTATTCTATCTCCTTCGACCTTGTATGTGACATTCAGAACAATTATGGACAATATACAATGCATATGATTATTTATTCCTTCTTAGGTTCATCTGCACATGCTTGCATCAGAAAAATTTAGACTACTGACATGGCCATGAGCAGTCAATCATTGCAAACATCAACAAAATGATAAGGCCAAAGGTAAATATTCATACGTTGTGTTCCTCATATGTTTACCAAACAAATATCCTGAGCTATTTATTCATCTATGCCATGATAAATATGTTGATGTCATCTGCAACACATACTTTGCAGTTCACAAGAAGTATCAATGAGCGCAAGTGAGACGCCAAACACAACGCAAGTTCTGCAGACTAAGAGGTCTGGTTGCAAAACTCTAGCCTCCATACTTCATCCAAGTTATGCGTCTACTTGTACATTTATGCCAGGAAAAATGAAAACAAAAAAATAATGCAAAGTACCATTCACATTACTTTTCCTGCTCAAAAAATGTCACTAGGTCTAAACTTATAACACCCAAGATACTATCAATAGAGGGCTTGAACAATGGCCGAAGTGGACAAGTGTTCATCGGGGACATAATGGTCATCTATAGCACCTACTTCGATAAGGCAAACAAAACTAGATCCATTATGCATGTTAACATGATAGACAACGAAGCCCTGATGACAGTCACACTAACTATTCCTACACAACTTGTCCAGAAACATGCAGAAAAAATATTGTCAGGTAATGGGATATTCATTACAAGTTTTAATATATTTCCCAAAATAGTATATGACGGTGGTGATTATTATCAGATTATATCACTCAACGAAACAAGTATTGTGGAAAAAATGCATGTGATTTATTCAGAATATTGTTTCGTATCGGACACAACAATCAACCAACTTGCACAGAGCAACAACACTTACCTAATCAAAACCATTGGGTAAGTATCTCGCGAGAAAACTTGGCTCGAAACACATTCTCCATATAAAATATGGAGAGTCATACAACGACAAGGCAATGGTACCATTGGATATCCAGTTTTGTCCTTTACTTTCACCTGTCCATGTATCTCGGTTATGTTACACAACTATTGCATTGTTCCATGTTGCAACTATAATTGTTTGAAACCTATTCAAATTTGTTTTCCTCAATGGAACAACAATTGCATAAAGGGAAATTTCCACTTATGCTCTTCAAAAATATAACAAAGAAAAGAGATGTTAAAGAAAGGATCTTTCGCACAACACAAGCAACATTTGTAACAGAATTGTGAACAGACATAGTACATGATCTCAAGAAACTAACTAGCTCGACAATTGTTGTGCGTATAAATCTACAATTTCATCCTCACTTTGCTCATACAAATTGCCTTCACCAATTTTCTACAGTTTTTTTTTTTTTTTTGCAGTTGTATATTATATTGTTCAATATATTAACTGTTATTCTTACATGTTTAGGTTGAGGGTGTTTTGGTTGCATCGAATGCGTACTCGAACCCCTTCGAGCCTGTATGTGCCAAATGCAACTCTCATGCTTCTTCCTCTTCTTTCATAAATGATGGTACAATTGATCGTCTACAATGCAGTAAAAAATGCCCTTACATATATAGACATTGCCTCAATGTTTCCATCTAAACCGTGGGCAACACAATCGTGCATTGTACAATTAGATAGCCTTTGTTACAAGATGTGCGTCTTGGGTTAGGATAATTTCCATATGAAGTATACCTACAGAAAAAGGCAAATGGTGTCTACATATTGCGCGACTTTCGAGTCCATAGAAAATTTGCCTTAAATGAGGAAAATGCAATACTACATATCGGCTGAAAAAATAAATAAATAAATAAATAATCATATTAAGCGTTGGCAGGAAACAAAAAAATCTCATGTGTATCTATCCATCCCACCCAATGAGGATATGAATATAATTTTTCAGTGCCATGGCAAATTGAACAGGAAGTGCATATGATTGTTCAATCTAGAAATGGGAAGCATGAGGACAAAACCCATACAAGGTGTCCAACTGTGAATAAATTAGGCCCATCCTTTGAACCGTCGAAATGGCTTGCTCCTCTGAATGGAACCATCGGGAATTTCCAATAATATTAGAAATTTGGCATTGTTAAAACTGGTAGTGATAGAACATGGCACTATCAGAAGCCAATGTGCATAGTGATCTTGCTTCATGGTAAAATAGTAATCGGCAAGTTTCTTGTTCCCCATTTGGGGGTTTGGTTATATTTGGGATACAATGCTAAATCTCCATTGGTTTTGTGTTTTCTTGTGTTTGGCAGACTTTTGTTCATTTGTTTTGCTGTTGTAGTTCAAGGTTCTCATGGGCCTTGTTATTTTCTCATGGGAACATATACCACATGTAAGAGAAAACCAATGCCATGTGTGTATTTTTTATATCAAATTGTTTGATGCATAGGTCAATGTGTAATTCTCTATGGACCCTTGTGGGATCTCACTTGGTGCCTTATGTTTTCATGCGTTTCCTTGTGCCTCGACTTTCAATACATTTGGTGTTTACTTGGCTCTTGGTTGTATGCTTCGTTCTGGAAAATTAATGATACATTCGGGATCTTGGTGGTTTTTCTATGATCTTAAAGAATATACAGGACTTGCTTTTCCTTTTAATATAAGCTCTCTGACGCAAATGTAGTATGTGGCTCGTTTTATCACTTTTACTTGATCGATGAACTTACCAAAATTCATCTTTAGGAATATTTTGAAATAAAATGATATATGCTATGTGAAGTCCAATGGAACTATCATATCAACCACAAAAAATTAAAATTAAAATCCATATTAAAATTAAAATTTGTCGTTGTTATACTTACGGTCAAGTTGACGGTACAATAATTTTACTTAAACATCCCAAAATTTATTTTCCTATGGCTTTTCGATGCTTCTCTTATGCAAACACATCCTGGAAACTATAAGCATGGCTCGCTTTATCTATTCCTTGATTGAAGAGCTTGTTCACTTGTTTAATGCAATTCATAGTTACTGTTAAGACCATCAATGGGGATTTCTTACACCAATTCCCGCTTCTAAAAATTTCCATCCCCTTTCTTTTTTCCCTCTGCTTTCCCTTTCTGGTTACTTAGTCATTTTTTGAAAAATGTCTAGGTGCATGGGTTGGCAAATTCACATGTTTATATTTCCACTGATACTTTTATATCACGAGTCTGACCGACCTCTTCCTCGTTCCATATTCAACAAACTTTTTGGATCACGGGTTCCCAGGTAGGCAGGCTCAACATTTTGTTTCCATTGTTCTGTCGCCTGCAAACAACACCCGGACTTCCCCAATCTAAAAATTGACAACCAAATTCCCCTTTATTTTTCTCCTTTACTTTCCCTTTCTGGTTAATGTCATTTTTCTGAATGTCTCATGCTTTTATATACAGCACCTGAAGTTCCGCAATATACAAATTGATCGTCGAAGTCCGTCATTGTCCCCTGTTCCATGTTACACATTTTGCAATTAAAAATTGGGATACATACAATTTGACCATCGGGCCCTCATGTCTCCTTAATAGAACTTGTGGCCCTGTTTTCAAGCCTGTCAACATGCCCTGTTCCAAGTATGTCTCATTATTTTATATCACGAGTCTGACCAACTACTTCCCCATTGCATACTTGGCCACTATTTCCATCGTTGGTTCCTGGCCAGGCTTGCTCAACATTGTGCTTCCATTGTTCCGTGACCTACAAACAACACCTGAAATTCCATGATATACAAATTGACCGTTGAAATCTATCATTGTGCCATGTTTCGTGTTACACATTTTGCAGTCAAAAGCTCGAAGACATACAATTTGACCATCAACCCCTCACGTCTCCTGAGTATAACTTGTGACCCTATTTTGAAGCCCAAACGACCTCTTTTCATACTTGGCCATTTCTTGGAATCTCTTTCGCGGGTTGGCAGGTCGATGAAATGTGCAATGCTTAATCGCTCTTTGCCATCCCCGCCACCTTCGCACTTCTTTCTAGACATGCAATTATTAAGCTTTAATGGTAATATCTCATCGTGTAGGTACTATTAATATTGTCATTAATGTCTGAAAGGTTGGAGCAGATTTGTCAATCATATGAATTAAACCAAGATTTGGGAAGGGTTGTGTTATCCTTTCCAAGTGTTCATTTCAAGCATCATGCAATCTCTTTCACACATCTTCTGGTTGGTGGCTTCACGAAATCTCTAATCCTTAATCGCTCTTCATCGTCACTGCCACTTTGCACTTTTTTCTAAATATGCAATTAGTAAGATTTAATGGTAACAACTCATTACGCATGAACCGTAGAGATTGTCATTGATCAATGAAAGGATCGAGGAGATCTCCCATTGATACGCATTAAACCAATATTTGTGGAGGGTTATATTATCCCTTCTGAATGTTCATTTCAAACATCATATGGAGCAAACGAACATTATCATTAACTTATGGCAGTAGTTCGACAACAGTTCTGTCCAGATACAATAAACACCTTCGGGCATAATGACCAGAAGTTCCAATGCTCCAGGGCATATTCTTACTACTCGTCTCCCTCCACCTAGGAGCAAAAATGGGGATGGTCCCTGGGTGCACCGAGAGATATAGTTCAAGCCAAAGAATTCCAATGCAACCCCGTCTTCTCAGATATCCTGCCCACTTGCGTTGATGGTTGGCATAGAGGTTGATGCAGACGATTTCGAGCTAGAAGAAGATGATTTGATGGACGATGATATGACGATGGATGATGGCAATGCAGATGTTGTTCCCACTCCTTCTCCCAAATTGAAATCAACCATAATGAGGGGCACTTCCCAGCTCGGCAATGACATCCCTGAAAAGACCAAAGGAAGGGGTTTGTAACACACCCACTACGACATAATAGATTTTTCACCTTTTTCTCGAAGGACGGAATCCTCAAGTTCCTATGAGGTCCTAGCATAGGCTAGTCCTTCTTGTCGGGACCTTCCCTAAGCCAATTCAAAAGTTCTTTCATTGAAAACCCATCTTGTACAACTCAGGTGCCAAGTGCGGGCTTCACCTCCATGATATCATTGGTTATGACCTCGGCCAAGCCAAGAGATGCCTTTCACACTTCGTGACTTAGCGATGCACGAGGGTTGAGTCTTTCGACTCTTCAAACCCTGAAACCCAAAATCCTACCTTTGGGTGAGATCGACGACTGCGAGTCTCTCCCCTGATCCGACGGTCCTAGCCGTATCGGGACTTCGGTAACCGGGAGTTCAAAATGCAAGAGGGTCGAGTCCTCGACTCTTCAAACCCAGAACCCCGAACCCTATTCACACTAAGTTGATTCGAATTTTCTCACTCCGGGACTTCACGATTTGCGAAGATGAGGGTTATCGCTCTATGGTTTCCCGGGTGCCGAAACACTGAAAAGCCGAAACCTATTCATACTAAGCTACTTTGGGGTTTCGCACACTGGGGCTTCATGACTTGCAAAGACGAGGGGTCTTGCCCTTTGGTATTTTGGGTGTCGAAACGCCAAAATGCTAAAAACTATTCCCGTTAAGCTGCTTCGGGGTTTCTCACACCGGGGCTTCGCGACTTGCGAAGACGAGGGGTCATGCCCTTTGGTCTTCCGGGTGCCAAAACGCCAAAATGCCGAAAACTATTCCCTCTAAGCTGCTTCGAGGTTTCGCACGCAAGGGCTTCGCGACTTGCAAAGACAAGGGGTCCTGCCTTTTGGTCTTTTGGGTGCCGAAACGCCGAAATGCCGAAAACTATTCCCGCTAAGATGCTTCGAGTTTTCGCACACCGAGACTTCACGACTTGCGAAGATGAGGGGTCTTGCCCTTTCGTCTTCCGGGTGCTGAAACGTCGAAATGCCAAAAAACTATTCCCGCTAAGTTGCTTTGGGGTTTCGCACACTGGGGCTTCACGACTTGCGAAGACGAGGGGTCCTGCCCTTTGGTATTTTGGGTGGCGAAATTCCAAAATGCCGAAAACTATTCTCGCTAAGCTCCTTCATGGTTTCACACACCGGGACTTCACGACTGGCGAAGACGAGGGGTCCTGCCCTTTGGACTTCCGGGTGCCGAAACGTCAAAATGTTGAAGTCTCTTCACGTTAAACCGATGGTCCATATCACTCCTGGATCAACAACCACAATCACGTCGCGATTTCACAAATCGTGAGTTCATGCAATCCTACCCGTTGACCACTCCAAGTCACGGGTCAATGAAATGCTACCCGACTGCCACGCATCCTGTGCCAATGGGTGGTTTTGAATTACTTCGGGACTTTCAGGACGTTGCCAAGTCCACCCTCCGGCCTATGTAAAGGTTAATGTCGACGGGCAATAGAGCTCCGACAGATCCTCCCGAGGGTTCCTGGGTAAATTATCCCTAGGTTTGGTGATCTGACTAAAGCCTTCCTAAATCGTCGAGCTATATACTCTGTGGTAGGGGGTAAGGTAAACTCATGGGTTTACTATCATAGTAGCCCTATCAAGGGATTTACTCAGACTCGGGAGTGCAAGGAAACTTCCTGGGAGAAGTGCCTTCGAGAAATTAAGCTAATGCATAGCACGAGCCAGGTAGATGGAGTCGTTCTCTAGGGCACGGACTCGTAATCTGAACCTATTCATTCTATGCCTAGACTGATTATGGTCATATAAGTATAAGTATGCATCCATTGTTTCCAAATCAAAACACATGCAAACACTTCCATACAGAAAACATTCATGAGCGTATAAACATGAGCATGCATTCAGTTCGAAATATAAGACATAACACTTATCAGAAAACACCAGTCATGTTGCGACTACTGAGAGGGTCACTCGTTTCCACCCAATTGTAGGCTTAGTGAATCCAGATGGATTTGCCACTAGCCACCCCTGAGGTAGACCACGATGCTTAGAGATTTAGTTTCCTATTTCCAACTCAATGGAAGTCCAGAACAAATGTTTTTCTTTCTCCTCCACTATTCGGGACTCCCTGTTTCTCCAGAGTTCTTTTCATCTTCTTCCTCTGCGATCCCCGTCGCGTGCGCTCCCTCCCCCCACACTTCCTTTCTTGCCTTGTTCTGCAAGGTTGTGTGTGGTGCGAATTTCCCCATCTGTGGTTAGGTCTGAGGGCTTCTGTGGATGGGCGGTTCACCCCCATCCCCTCATTAACTCATGAGGAGCCTCCCCACCTACCATCCTAGCAAGTAATTCATTCCAGGGTCAGAGAGCTGCTTTGGTCTTTGAGCCAATAAAGACCAATACGGTATTGGTTCGGTGGAAGTTAACGCCACCATTCCAGGTGCCTTCCACCACCTTTCATTATCCATCATGGTCTCTTTCAGCACATCCCCCTCTCAGCAATCATGCAATACCTATTCATAACATTATTTACATTCATCGACCCTTTATACAAAGGTCCATCAAATCAAACGTTCACATCTTCGAGTTTGCCATAGTTCTTGGCCAATATAGTTATTTTTACAGACTGGGGGAACCAGGGTCTTACAATTCCCTCCCCCTTAAAGGAACATCATCCTCGATGTTCTATCTATCAATAGGATGTGTATGTACAAAAGTAAACAAAATCGGATATGTTTGTTTCATGGCATCTTCCATTTCCCACGTAGCTTCATCTCGGCCAAAATGTTTCCACTGCACCTTGAGCTGTGCAATGGTTCGGTTCCTGAGTGGGGTTTCCTTTATGTCCAGTATGCATTGAGGTTCTGGTAGGAATTCTCCCTCCGATTCCACCTGGATCACAGACCAGTCGATTACATGATTAGAATCATGTACATATTTCTTCAATAATGAAACATGGAAAACATTATGTGCTTTTACTGTGGGAGGAAGTGCTAGCCTATCGACTACAAATCATACTCTATCTAGAACTTCAAAGGGTCCAAAATACCGAAGTGCCAACTTGGCACAAGATCCCATTTTCAGGGAACTCTTCCTGGGCCTAACTTGAAGATATACGTGGTCTCCCACCTTGAACTCTCTTGGAGTTCTCTTTCGGTCGACGTAACTCTTCTATCGGTTCTGAGCAACCTTTAGATTTTTTTTTATCTAAATCACTTGTTGTTCCATTTCTTTCAACATGTCAGGTCCAATAGTAACTCTGTTTATAGGATTACTTCAACTGACTGGAGTGTTACACAGCCTACCATAGAGGACTTCGAAAGGACTCGTCTTCAGGGATTCTTGGTAGCCATTGTTGTAGGCGAATTCCACCAGTGGCAGGTAATCTTCCCACTTTTTGGGTTGATGCATTACATGCATTCTTAGCATGTCTTCTAATATTTGGTTCAGTCTTTCCGTCTGTCCATTGGTTTGAGGATGATAGGCTATGCTAAACAGTAACTTCATCTCCAGACCAACCATTAGGGATTTCCAAAAGTTGTAAGTAAATTTTGTGTCTTTGTCAGACATAATCTCTTTAGGCATACCATGCAGTCTGAATATCTCCTTCATGAATACGTCGGCGATGTCTATTGCCTTGCAAGTTGACTTGATGGGAATAAAATGAGTGGACTTGCTCAATTTATCCACCACTACCATGATGGCATCATTATGTTTGGTCGAGGTTGGCAATCCGATGATAAAATCCATGGAGATGGTTTCCCATTTCCATTCCAGGATTGGTAGAGGTTGTAATAATCCTGCTGAGTGTCGGTGTTTTGCTTTAACCTGTTGGCATTCTATGCATTTGGCTAAGTACTCAGCTATGTCTTTCTTCAATCCAGGACAATAGAATTATTTCCTAGTGGTCGTGATCATCTTCTGGTATCCTGGATGACCAGTATAGGGTCTTTTATGTAGTTCATCCATTATGAACCTCTTCAATTTGTCACAATCTAGAATATACAATATGTTTCTGTAAGTGAGCAGACCTCCTTCTATCATCTGGTAGCCTTCATATTTTATCTCTGTGGGTTCTTGCTCCAGGTACGAGGTCACGGTCTAGAAGAATGTGTATGTTTCTTGTGCATTCCTGACTCTTTCCTTGACATCCGTCTCGCAGGTGCTTACCGCTGCCAGGTGAATTGTTTTCATACTTCTGCTAAGGGCATCGGCCACCTTATTTTCCTTTCCTTTAATATGTTTGATTTCAAAATCAAACTCGCTAAGGAGGGCCATCCACCTAGCTTGTCTGGCATTGAGATTTGGTTGTTCAAACAGATATCGCAATCCACAGTGGTCTGTCATAAGTACAAATTTCCTTCCAAGGAGATAATGCCTCCACATTTTTAAGGCGTGCACTATGGCGGCCAACTCTAGATCATGGGTCACATAGTTGACTTCGTGCTCATTCAATTTTCGGGATTCATAGCAGACCACACTTCCTCCTTTCATAAGGACTCCTCTGAGCCCTTCCTTACATGCATCTGTACACATGAGGAAGTAAGCTTCGGGATCGACGATCTTCAACACGGGTGCGTGGGTCAGTAGATGTTTCAGGGTTTGAAATCTTTCTTCACATTTTTGTGTCCACATGAATTTAGTCCCCCTCTTCTGGAGGGCAGTGATTGGACACCCAATCTTGGAGAATCCTTTTATAAATATCCTATAGTATCCTGCTAAGCCCATGAAGGATTTGATATTTGAAACGTCCTTTGGGGTAGGCCATTCCATGATAGACTTGATCTTGTCAGGGTCTACTACTACTTCTTCTTCAGATAGGACATGGCCCAAGTAATGTATTTTCTTCTGGAAGAAGTCACACTTGTTGGCATAGAGCTGATGTTCTCTTAGCACTTGAAGTACAAGCCTAAGGTGTTCCTCATGTTCCTCTCTATTCTTGGAGTAAATTAATATATCGTCAATAAAAACCAGTACAAATTTGTCTAGGAATTTGTTGAGCACATTGTTCATCAAGCACATAAACGTGGCAAGGGCATTGGTTAATTCGAATGGTACTACCACAAAATCATAGTGACCATATCTCGTCCTAAAGGCAGTTTTGTGGATGTTTTCACCCTTGATTCGGACTTGATGGTATCCAGATCTCAAGTCAATCTTTGAGAAGATGGAAGCACCTCCCAATTGATCAAACAGGTCATCAATCCTGGGTAAGGGGTACTTGTTCTTTATGGTTACCTTATTGAGTTGTCTATAATATACACACAGTCGAAGGGTACCATCTTTATTTTTCACAAATAGGACTGGTGCTCCCCATGGAGACACGTTGGGCCGGATATAGCCTTTTTCCATCATTTCTCTCAATTGTAATTTAAGCTCAACTAGCTCAGGTGTGCTCATCCTGTAGGGTGTCCTAGACACTAGCACCTCTCCTGGTGCAAGTTATATCGAGAAGTCAATGTCCCTTCTCAGAGGTAGGCCCAGTACCTCTTCTGGAAATATATCCCTATATTCTCTTAGTGTGGGGTGGTCTTCGAGGTTTGGTTTGTTATCTTCAATTGATTTCAACACCTGTATCGCATATAGTGGACATCCCTTTCTGCAATTCTTTCTCATTTGAAGAGCTGATATCTGTCTCACTGAGACAGGTTTCTGGATCCCTTGAAGGGTTATTCTTCTTCCTTCTTCACTTACACATTCTAAGGTTTTATGGTAACAATCTAGTCTGGCTTTATGCATGGCTATCCAGTCCATACCAATCAACAGGTCATACGATCCTAGGGGTAATATGTTAAGGGTTGCTTGGGTGGGTAATTCACCCATAATGAGTTGGCAAGCTGGTATGACCTCCGCCACCTTTCTTTTGGTGCCAGTGGCTAACTATACCAACCATGGCTTGGTGTGTTTATGTGGCTATAGTTTACACTTATCAATAGCCTTAGGGGCTATATAACTCAAATTTGAACCAGGTTCAATCAGAATAGACACTAGATGGTTGGTGATCATACCTTCTATTTCCATCACTGAAGCTTGGTGGTCAGCTTGGTTGTTATTCAAGGCTACATAAATTTGTGGCACACTCCTGGCCACGTCATTGACGGTGGTAGCTTCTTGAACACTTTAAATTCTTCGGTTATTCTATTGTCGGTGTGGGCAGTCCCTCAGTAGATGTTCTTCTCCACAACCCCAACATTTCAAAGGTTCTCTCTTTGGGTTATCAGTCTTTCCTGGGGCAGATCCAGAAGGTTTATTTCTGCCCAAGGAGGGGAAGTTCTGCTGATGTACACTTCGGGCTGGGAAGATCATCCTTGAGTTCTTTTTATAGTTTTTAAATCTTGGGGATTTAAACCCCTTTTTCTAGAATCCCGAACTCTTCTTCTGCTTCCAGACTTTGCGAGGTTCTGTCCGATGCTCGAGCTATTCATGACAATATATTGCCTTTCGGATAGTGTCTTCTAGAGTCTTTGGCTCATCAAACTCGATCCTCTTCTAATAGTCCTTAGGGAGTCCATTGATGAATCATTGCACCTTTGCCTTTTCTTCTTTTATATAGGGTACGTAACTCAACAACTCGAGGAATCTGCTGACATATTCCTCTATGGTGAGTTTCCCCATCTTGAGTTCATAGAATTCTTTAGTCTTTTCTTTGAAATACTTTTCCTACAGATACTTCTTCTTGAAGTATTTCTCAAACCGTTTCCAAGACAGGCCCTCTTCGTGAATCCCTTTTACATTCTTAAGGTCTTCCCACCAAATGGAAGCCTTTCCATTCAAGTTGAAGGTGGCCACTCGGGCCTTCAAGTTTTCTAAGAATCATGGACTCTGAAATACTTCTTTAGTCCAAGCAGCCAGGCCTCCGCTTCCTCTCCCTTCTTTATTTCACCGTCGAAGGAGGGTGGTTTGGCCTTCTTGAATTCTTCGAGATTATGACTCTTGGAAATATTTCGCTTCTTATGTTTTCTTCGGGAATAAGAACTAGTTTTATTGCTAGAATATCCCTCCAAGTCGCCAGCTTCCTTTCCAGAGGAATCGTCCGATGCTTGTCCCCTATCTCTGGGGTGGACCTTTATTGAGGTGCTCTTCTCAGTGTGGCCACTTAAATGACCACGTTTTTGTATCTCGGGTGGACTTCGACTTTTCTTTGTCTGTCATCGGTCCACGTGACTGGTGTCAGGTTCATGCTGCAATTGTCTTTGTATGTCGGATAAACAATACAATAAGACTGCATTAATTTTCGTTTGCTTCTCTTGCTCTTTTATCATCCTCTCGTTGTCGGCCTTGCAACTCTGTAGTTCGACCATGAGGCTCCTCACAGTCTCATCTAGATCTGGAGGGGTCCCTACCACTCTCCTTTCACCAGACTCTTCATCTCTATTGTGGGATCCTTCCCCCGCCTCATGGTGAGTCACCATTCTATGCGTCTGTATTTAACCTTGGTTGATTGTCCGCTTATGTGAAAAATAAAAACATTTGTTGTTAGTCAATATTTATATTCATTCGTAACCAGCGCATAATTCATATTTTTCACATGCATACACACAATAGGAGTTTTCATTCTTAACTTCGAATTTTGATTAAGGGGGTTAAGATAGAGGGTTACTCCTTTTAAGAGTACTTCGAATGGAGTCTCTGTGCAACCTGTTCATGAGCCCAAGCAGGCCAAGTGTTGTAACCATGCTCTGATACCAATTTGTAACACACCCACTATGGCATAATAGATTTTCCGCCTTTTTCTCTCTCCTTTTTCTCGAGGGACAGAATCCCCGAGTTCCTACGAGGTCCTAGCGCAGGCTAGTCCTTCCTGTTGGGACCTTCCCTAAGCCAATCCATCGGTTCTTTCATTGAAACCCCGTCTTGTACAACTGAGGCACCAAGTGCGGGCTTCACCTCCATGATATCATTGGTTATGACCCCAGCCAAGCCAAGAGGCACCTTTCACACTTCACGACTCAGCGATGCATGAGGGTCGAGTCTTTCGACTCTTCAAACCCCGAAACCTGAAATCCTACCTTTGGGTGAGATCGACTGCTGCGAGTCTCTCCCCTAATCCAATGGTCCTAGTCGTATCAAGACTTTGGTAACCGGGAGTTCAAAATGCAAGAGGGTCTAGTTCTTCGACTCTTCAAACCCCGAACCCCGAACCCTATTCACACTAAGCTGATTGGGAGTTTCGCACTCCGGGACTTCGCGATTTGCGAAGACAAGGGTTATCGCTCTATGGTTTCCCAGGTGCCGAAACACCGAAAAGCCGAAACCTATTTATACTAAGTTGCTTCGGGGTTTCACACATCGGGGCTTCGTGACTTGCGAAAATGATGGGTCCTGCCCTTTGGTCTTCTGGGTGTCGAAACGTCGAAATGCCGAAAACTATTCCCGCTAAGTTGCTTCAGGGTTTCGTACACCGAGGCTTCGTGACTTGTGAAGACGAGGGGTCCTGCCCTTTGGTCTTTCAGGTGTCGAAACGCCAAAATGCTGAAAACTATTCCCGCTAAGCTGCTTCGGGGTTTCGCACGTCGAGGCTTCACGACTTGCGAAGATGAGGGATCCTACCCTTTGGTCTTCCGGGTGCCGAAACGTCGAAATGATAAAAACTATTCCCTCTAAGTTGCTTCGGGGTTTCTCACACCGAGACTTCACGACTTGTGAAGACGAGGGGTCCTACCCTTTGGTATTTTGGGTGCCGGAACGCAGAAATGCCGAAAAACTATTCCCGCTAAGCTGCTTCGGGGTTTCGCACACCGGGGATTCGCAACTTGCGAAGACGAGGGGTCCTGCCCTTTGGTATTCCGGGTGCTGAAACGCCGAAATGCCGAAAACTATTCCCGCTAAGTTGCTTCGAGGTTTCACACACTGGGTCTTCGCGACTTGCGAAGATGAGGGGTCCTATCCTTTGGCCTTCCAGGTGCCGAAACGTCGAAATGTCAAAGTCTCTTCACGCTAAACCAATGGTCCAGATCACTCCTGGATCAACAACCACGATCACATCGTGTTTTCGCGAATCGTGAGTTCGTGCAATCCTACCCGTTGACCACTCCAAGTCACAGGTCAGCGAAATGCTACCCGACTGCCACGCGTCCTGTGCCGATGGGTGGTTCTGAATTACTTCGGGACTTTCAGGACGTTGCCAAGTCCACCCTCCAGCCTATGTAAAGGTTAAGGTCGACAGGCAATAGAGCTCCGACAAATCCTCCCGAGGGTTCCTGGGTAAATTATCCCTAGGTTTGGTGATCTGACTAAATCCTTCCTAAATTGCTGAGCTATATACTCTGTGGTAGGGGGTAAGGTAAACTCGTGGTTTTACTATCATAGTATCCCTATCAAGGGGTTTACTCCGACTCGGGAGTGTGAGGAAACTTCCTGTGAGAAGTGCCTTCGAGAAATTAAGCCAATGCATAGCGTGAGCTAGGTAGATGGGACTGTTCTCTAGGGCACGGACTCGTATCCTGAACCTATTCATTCTATGCCTAGACCGATTATGGTCATATAAGTATAAGTATGCATCCATTGTTTCCAAATCAAAACACAGGAAAACACTTCCATACAGAAAACATTCATGAGCGTATAAACATGAGCATGCATTCAGTTCAAAATATAAGACATAACACTTATTAGGAAACACCAGTCATGTTGCGACTACTAAGAGGGGTGCTCATTTCCACCCAACTGTAGGCTCAGTGAATCCAGATGGATTTACCACTAGCCACCCCCGAGCTAGACCACGATGCTTGGAGATTCAGTCTCCTATTTCCATCTCAACGGAAGTCCAGAATGAAGGTTTTTCTTTCTCCTCCACTGTTCGGGACTCCCTATCTCTCCAGAGTTCCTTTTGTCTTCTTCCTCTGCGATCCTCGTCGCGTGCGCTCCTCCCCCCACACTTCCTTTCTTGCCTTGTTCTACAAGGTTGCGTGTGGCGCGAATTTCCCCATCCGTGGTCTGGTCTGAGGGCTTCAATGGATGGGCAGTTCACCCCCATCCCCTCATTAACACATGAGGAGCCTCCCCACCTACCATCCTAGCGAGTAATTCATTCCAGGGTCAGAGAGTCGCTTTGGTCTTTGAGCCAGTAAAGACCAATACGGTATTGGTTCGGTGGAAGTTAACGCCACCATTCCAGGTGCCTTCCACCACCTTTCATTAGCCATCGTGGTCTCTTTCAGCACATCCCCCTCTCAGCAATCATGCAACACCTATTCATAACATTATTTACATTCATCGACCCTTTATACAAAGGTCCGTCAAATCAAACGTTCACATCTTTGAGTTTGCCATAGTTCTTGGCCAATATAGTTATTTTTACATACTGGGGGAAACAGGGTGTTACAGGGTTTCAGAAAATAAACCGACATTGAATGCAATAGCCACTTTGCAGCTCGAGAGTAGGAATTCCATAGGCCCAAATTAGTTTGTTCTAGGCGGAAGTATTTCACTATAAGGAAATGGTCTCTTGATGCTCCTAGAGATATATTTCAAGGAAAAAAATTATTCAATTACGAGACCACTCTCCTATTCTTTGGATATACAATTATCATCCTAGGGGATGAAGACCAAAACTCCCACTGGTGCAAGACATATTCCTACTACTCATATCCTTCCGCCCATAACAGACTAATTTGGGTCTCTAGATTTTCTTGTGCAACCTATGTCCCTGAAGTATTTGTCTGTAAGGAGGGGGTCTCTTGGTCCCCTTCTGCCCAGAATGAATTAATTTGACCTCTCGAATTTCTCGTATAGGATGTGTCCCTGAAGTATTCGACTATGAGGAGGTGGTCTCTTGGTGTGTCCTCACTTTCATTTTTGGGCTCTTTTGCTTGCCCTGCAACGTTTTTCATCTTATTCCTCATGGGAAGCTTGTGAGAACTATCAATTTTACCGTGAGGATGGGTTCTTATGTCCTCCTACATTTGAAAAACTCTGGGTTTCTTTCCTATTGGGGTGGTTCGTTCAACGATGTTGCGGGATGTTGTGCTCTTGGCAGTGGTGGCCACGGATTGGAAACTCTTCTCACCGGGGCCTTTTCCCTATTATTTGTACAATTCAGTGGTGCCTTGCAATGTCTCTAGGTCATCAATGTAAGGAGAAAGAGTGTTGTTCATCTTCTTCAAGCCAAATAATTATTCCACTATGGAACCACTCTCATGTTTCTTTGTCGCCTCGGGTCTTCCGCAAGATATTGAGATTGCGGTAGCGAACATTGACCTTCCGATGAGAAGACTGCAAGGACTTCCTAAAAAAGCATGGTAATGAGTTTTATATGCATTTTGAAGAGCATCTCGATGGCTCCTGCATGTTGTCCCACTAGAGGAACAACACAGAATTGTATGCATGTTTCTTTTTTAATTTTTTTTTGGTAGATCCTATACCTGTATTTATGACAAATATGTTCAATGCTTCGGTGCAAAGAATTCAGTCCAATGTCTATGGATAGATATACACTACCCAGTATTGTTTTTTTTTATGGATTTACTATTAAAAAAATTGCCTTGGAATCTTGGTTGTTGCTTCTTTGCTGGATTTAACACCTCTTCTCGTTAGTATGGTTCGATAGTCTCGTATTTCTAGAATATTGTATTGGCTCAAGTAATTTGATATAATATGGAGCATTGAACAATTATATGACAATGCATTGTGTCGATCCCATCATGACTCTATGGAAACATGAATGAATTTCAAACAGTTTCAAACCAACATTCAATTCTATTCGTAATGCAAATAGAACATAGCAACACTAATTCACAATGTGGCAATTGGAGCGCCACCATAGTAATTTTGTTTTCAACTAAACCTTGATGAGCAAACGATTTCTTATTTCCCTTTCACTTCCTTGATTCCTTTACTCCAAAAGGAAACATTTTATTAGTTGTCCATCCCATGGCCTCTATTTGAGCACTTTTTACTTTATTAATGAAATTACCAAATTTCTTCTTCACGAATATATAAAAAATAAAAAATAAAACTGATCTATGGTGGTTGAAGTCAAATGGGACTATGAAATCAACCACAATATTAAAATTCAAGATCGTCATTGTTGTTTCTAGATATGCAATTATTAAGCTTCAATGCTAACAACCCATCATGCAAAAAGTTTAATACTTAAGATAATATGTCAAAGTCATTGAAGAATGTATCAAGAACAAAATTACTCCCACAAGTTGCAATAGAAACAAATCTTCAACAAAGCATTTGCTCACACCCTTTTTAATGGTACAAGCACAATAGAAAACAAGTAATTGGGTAAAATATTGGACTAGAAAATGATGGTTTTGCAACAAAGGGGCTTGTTTGAGACCAATTCCCGCTTACGAAAATTGCCCTCCGCTTTTCTATTTTCCCACTCTTTTATCCCCTTCTTTTCCCTCTTCTATACTTAACCAAATTCCCCTTTACTTTCCCCCTGTACTTTCTCTTTCTAGTTACTTAGTCGTTTTTCCGAAAGTGTCTTGCTGTGCGGGTTGGCGGATTCACGGGTTCACATTTTTATTCATGCTTTTATATCACGATTTTGACCAAGCACTTCCCCTTTCCATACATAGCCACTTTTTCGATCACGGGTTCCCGTGCAGGCAGTCTCTAAATTGCACTTTCATTGTTTCGTGACCTGCAAATAACACTCTGGCTTCTGCGATATACAAATTCACTTCCGGACTCCCACATCATACCCTCTTCTGTGTTATACATTTTGTACTCAAAAGTTCTGATACATACAATTTGACCATCGAGGCCTCACGTCTCCTCGAGAACCCTTGTCACCCTATTTTAAAGCTCGTCTGACCGCTTTCCACACTTGGCCATTTCTTGGAATCTCTTTCACGGATCGTCGGGTTGGCGGGTTCAGGAAATTTCCAATTCCTAGTCATTGTTTCCTATGCCCGCCACCTTCACACTTCTTTCCAAGTATATGCAATAAGTATACAACTTCTACATAAACATGCAGAAAAGACCTTTCCAGGAAATGAGATATCTATTACAGATTTGAATATATTAGCCCTTCTTTCCCCTCTTCTATACTTAACCAAATTCTCGCTTCTTTTTCCCCTCTACTTTCTCTTTCTGGTTACTTAGTCGTTTTTTCTGAAATTGTCTAACTCTGTAGGTTGGTGGACTCACAGGTTCACATTTTCACTCGTGCTTTTATATCACAGCTCCGACCGACCGCTTCCCCATTCCATACCTAGCCACTTTTTCGATCGCAGATTCCCGGGCTCTAGATTTCACTTCCATTGTTTTGTGACCTGCAAACAACACCCGGACTTCCGCAATATACAAATTTACTACCAAACTCCCACATCATACCCTCTTCCATGTTACACAATTTTCACTCAAAAGTTCTGAGACCTGCAATTTGACCTTCAGGTCCTCACGTCTCCTAGGGAACTATTGTCACCCCATTTTGAAGCTCGTTCACCCGCTTTCCATACTTGGCCATTTGTTGGAATCTCTTCCGTGGATCGTCGGGTTAGCGGGTTCATGAAATATCCAATTCCTAATCGTTGTTTCCTGTGTCTTCCACCTTCGCACTTCTTTCCAAGTATGCAATAAATGAGGTTTAATGCTAACAGCTCACCATGCCTCCAGGAGACAGTCATACTAATTGTCCCTACACAACTTGTCTAGAAACATGCAGAAAATATCCTTCCGGGTAATGGGATATCTATTACAAATACCAATATATTAGCGAAAACGAGTCCCACCGACCGTTTCCATATTCCATACTTACCGACTTTTTCGCTTGCAGGTTCCAGAACAGGCAAAATATTTCACATGAAAATCTTTATCTCGATTGCATATTATGTGCATCCCATTATTGTGGGATTTGTACTTGTGTAAATACCACCACAAGATCCCCAAATCTTGCGTAACTATGGAAGAAACTACCACTATCACCTAAGTAGGATCTTCCATCGTTTTAGTGATGGAGGAGTTCCTCCACGAGGAAGGCTTCCCTTTTGACCTCAAGGGATTGAATAGCAAATTGAGTAGCCAAGCATACCGCCCCCTATCTTGATCACATGTTAGTTGGTCTAGGTCTAGGAAGGAAAGAAAGGTTGAAGTGTGATTGTTGTACCTTCCCGGAACAAGAAACAATTTGCAGCATATATATAACAATTACCTAGCTAAAGTATGAAACAATGATCTCTCTAGACACTAGATAAGTTAAATTGTACTTGGTTGTTGCAAATTACAGCAGTAAACAATCTTATAACATCAA
>JZKD02S2199151.1:210110-231990 GCA_000966675.3 Picea glauca | reverse complement strand
TCTATCTAATTAAATAATGATATGTTCTTAAATAATTCTATCTTCAACTACTTTTAAACTTGTACGTTTCATGTCAATCTATCTAATTAAATAATGATATGTTCTTAAATAATTCAGATTCTATAATAATAGAGAAAAGTACTTTTCAAGTATCCAAGTTAATGTGTCATGTTGTCACTCAAACTAGAACTATGTTGTAGAATAATTATTAATCATGAATTGAAAATACATATTTCATACAATAAAATCAAATCAAATCTAACATATAAAGAATAAAAAATACCTAAATCTATGTAAAATGAATATGTGGACTGATGATGAAGGAAGCACTTTCCACTCAACTATAAACATTCATGGTAAATGCAACCCTTAAATTAAAACTATGAATTGATAAATTATCTAAGTCTTTATGTCTCATGAAAATCTAAATAATTATGGAAAATATATATATAAACTATGGTTAAGGAAGAGAAAGCATAAATGTTATTGTAACCCTCAGTTTAGAAAATTTAACAATTTTGTAAATTTTCAAAGTTTTCAACCAAACTTATCATGCAAATGTTCATGATAAAATTTTTGAAAAATAAATTTTTTTGCCCTCTATACCTAAACTAACGTTGAATTTGTACACGTGGCATGGTTAGTGACGAAACAATGCTTCTAAAGTGTTTTTCAATAAGAAAAATGTAGCCACAGGCAACAATATTAACAAAGTCTCGTTGAATCACCTATGCCAACTAGTGTTGGCATATCTATGTGAAATGCTGACCACTACAAGGATGTCCTTGCAGTGATTTCTCACCGAACGATAAAGCAAGATGCTAGAATAACATAAATATTGTGAGACTTGAGAACTCTTTAAAACATAGTTATCAAGTTTGAGTTGGAATTTGGATTTGATTCGAGATGGAAAAAATTTGATTGACTAAAATTTAATATGAAAAAAAATTGGGACTACATATTCTACGAATATTGAAAATATGTTAGTTTTTTTAAATTTTAGAAAGTTCTCATATGTTTTCAGCTCATTTTCCTCTGTTTGTTTTGTAGTTTAAAACATTTGCAAAGGATACAATTTCATTTGAATTTTTTGTGGACTTAAGCAAGCATAGCCATTCCCTCCTTCAATGAGCGACCAAAGGAGACTTATTCATGAAAGTGTAACTAGTTCAGTTGCATCTCACCCATTCTCTTACCCAGTTATTCCAACAAAGACGTTGAAGAATGCGTTGTTAGGAGAGTCAACAGTAGAGAAAAAGCCACTGGCCGTCAGAGTTGCAAACTACCAGCTCATCGCAAGACCACTATACTAACTGACATAGACAATCTAATTAATCGGTGAGTTATGAACCATGAGCTGCTCATTTGGCATCAAAATGAATGCCCACAAAATGCTCTCTCAGAAAAATGGAGGATGACTTGAACTATTTCATCATATTTTTCCCATATCAAATTGAATTTAACGAATTATTGATCCAACTGAATCGAATTGTCAAATTCTTCAATTTGATTCAATCGAATTTGGTAACTATGCTTTAAAATATTCAATACTTGCATAAAATCTGAATCCAAAGATTTGACATGCCATTATTTTATCAAATACATTGCTCACAAAAACAACACGGGAGTCAACTTCAACTTGTAAGAATTTTTGTAGAAGCTGGTGCATTATAATAACAAAGAAGCTGTGTAGCAAACCACCTTTTTCTGACGATGGAAATTCGATTTTAATTTAAAAAAAAATATTTTTTCAATATAGTGGATTGATTGTTTGATGATGTAGTCTAAATATTCTATGTTTCTATTTTTCTCTGTGGCTATCATTGAAATCCAGTAACTGAATTGTAAGTGAAATAATAATTTTATAGGGCTCAAATTATTTTTTTGAATGCATAAATTGAATCAATACCCTCCAAAACCCCAAACGTTAGAAATATATAATCTCAAAATCTATAATTCCAACTAATTTTTTTTAGATAAAACCAATTTAAAAAAACATATCCTAAAAATATTAAAAATATAGAACATTTAAACTACATCGTTACATCATTATATTATTGTTAACCGATTTATTTTAATGAATGTAATATTTTTAAAATAATAATAATGAAATAATGGATATTTACTATAATAATTAATAACAATTACTTTTACCATCAATTAAAATTAAATTATAATAAATTTTGTCATTTTCAAATAAAATATTAATAGGTTAACCATCTTTTTAATTGTGACACTTTCAACCAAATTTCTATTTAAATTATGAAAAAAAGGTGTCTTACCACTCACTTATTAAAAAATAGCTATACCGCCCATTATGGTCAACACATTTATGAGTTCCATATCTGTATATGTTGGTGGATATAAAGGTTGTGTCGGTTAGTGACTTATTCCAATACAAAAATAACTCCCTTCAATTATAGTCAACAACTTTATGTATATATTGGCGGATATCTCGATAGGTTGATATATTGGTAGACTATGGAGGTTGGTTTTGGATAATTTAAAATGGTTTTAAAAACTTTAATCTAATTTTAAAAATATAATTTAATTAATACTTTCAACTTCCTAAAAGAAAGACCGTTTCATTTTTATAGTCTTGTATGAAATTATATCAAACATTCAATTTCTACCAAGTTTATTATTTGCAACTTCGTGGAAAACACTGTTTTGAATAATCTTTATTAAGGACTTAATTTTCACCAAACTTTGTCTATCATTTCTATCAAATTTTATACTCACAATATTTTTTGAATTTTTTTAAACTTAAGATATAAGTCATGTAAACAATTCAACTCAGTGTCCTCTTCAATCATCACATCAACCCATGATCTCATGTGAGTTGAAAAGTTTAAGTATGGAAAGACTTTCATCCAACTCTATTAGGTGTGTCAACTTAGAGAAGAAATAAAAGAACCCAAGTAGAGGGATAGGTCCTGAGGGAAGCAAGAAATAAAGAAACCCTTCAAGAGTAAGTGTGAAAGTGATATGGTTTTAGGGCTTACTTCTGGTTTATGGTGTCATTAAATCCATTTCTATGACTTCCTTTGTAGAAGGGTCATTTGTTTCTTGAGATACCCTTTCCTCGATACTTTTTGCATTTTGAACCCCTTAATTGCCTTTTGATACCCAGTTATCATTTGCAGGTCCCCTTTAAAAGGTTTCAAGCTTCATTCCTTCATTTTTTACTGGGAAGTAGTCCTTTATAATTTGGTGCATTCACCTACTTATAAGTGGCTTAACTTGTTCATAAATAATCTCTAACAATTGGATAATATTCTATTGGTTGAGTGTTTGCTTTTTATGGTCAATTGTGGTGTTTTTGAGAAACAATTGTTGCTATTGTTGAAGTCATTCATTGATGTTATAAGATTGTTTACTGCTGTAATTTGCAACAACCAAGTACAATTTAACTTATCTAGTGTCTAGAGAGATCATTGTTTCATACTTTAGCTAGGTAATTGTTATATATATGCTGCAAATTGTTTCTTGTTCCGGGAAGGTACAACAATCACACTTCAACCTTTCTTTCCTTCCTAGACCTAGACCAACTAACATGTGATCAAGATAGGGGGCGGTATGCTTGGCTACTCAATTTGCTATTCAATCCCTTGAGGTCAAAAGGGAAGCCTTCCTCGTGGAGGAACTCCTCCATCACTAAAACGATGGAAGATCCTACTTAGGTGATAGTGGTAGTTTCTTCCATAGTTACGCAAGATTTGGGGATCTTGTGGTGGTATTTACACAAGTACAAATCCCACAATAATGGGATGCACATAATATGCAATCGAGATAAAGATTTTCATGTGAAATATTTTGCCTGTTCTGGAACCTGCAAGCGAAAAAGTCGGTAAGTATGGAATATGGAAACGGTCGGTGGGACTCGTTTTCGCTAATATATTGGTATTTGTAATAGATATCCCATTACCCGGAAGGATATTTTCTGCATGTTTCTAGACAAGTTGTGTAGGGACAATTAGTATGACTGTCTCCTGGAGGCATGGTGAGCTGTTAGCATTAAACCTCATTTATTGCATACTTGGAAAGAAGTGCGAAGGTGGAAGACACAGGAAACAACGATTAGGAATTGGATATTTCATGAACCCGCTAACCCGACGATCCACGGAAGAGATTCCAACAAATGGCCAAGTATGGAAAGCGGGTGAACGAGCTTCAAAATGGGGTGACAATAGTTCCCTAGGAGACGTGAGGACCTGAAGGTCAAATTGCAGGTCTCAGAACTTTTGAGTGAAAATTGTGTAACATGGAAGAGGGTATGATGTGGGAGTTTGGTAGTAAATTTGTATATTGCGGAAGTCCGGGTGTTGTTTGCAGGTCACAAAACAATGGAAGTGAAATCTAGAGCCCGGGAATCTGCGATCGAAAAAGTGGCTAGGTATGGAATGGGGAAGCGGTCGGTCGGAGCTGTGATATAAAAGCACGAGTGAAAATGTGAACCTGTGAGTCCACCAACCTACAGAGTTAGACAATTTCAGAAAAAACGACTAAGTAACCAGAAAGAGAAAGTAGAGGGGAAAAAGAAGCGAGAATTTGGTTAAGTATAGAAGAGGGGAAAGAAGGGCTAATATATTCAAATCTGTAATAGATATCTCATTTCCTGGAAAGGTCTTTTCTGCATGTTTATGTAGAAGTTGTATACTTATTGCATATACTTGGAAAGAAGTGTGAAGGTGGCGGGCATAGGAAACAATGACTAGGAATTGGAAATTTCCTGAACCCGCCAACCCGACGATCCGTGAAAGAGATTCCAAGAAATGGCCAAGTGTGGAAAGCGGTCAGACGAGCTTTAAAATAGGGTGACAAGGGTTCTCGAGGAGACGTGAGGCCTCGATGGTCAAATTGTATGTATCAGAACTTTTGAGTACAAAATGTATAACACAGAAGAGGGTATGATGTGGGAGTCCGGAAGTGAATTTGTATATCGCAGAAGCCAGAGTGTTATTTGCAGGTCACGAAACAATGAAAGTGCAATTTAGAGACTGCCTGCACGGGAACCCGTGATCGAAAAAGTGGCTATGTATGGAAAGGGGAAGTGCTTGGTCAAAATCGTGATATAAAAGCATGAATAAAAATGTGAACCCGTGAATCCGCCAACCCGCACAGCAAGACACTTTCGGAAAAACGACTAAGTAACTAGAAAGAGAAAGTACAGGGGGAAAGTAAAGGGGAATTTGGTTAAGTATAGAAGAGGGAAAAGAAGGGGATAAAAGAGTGGGAAAATAGAAAAGCGGAGGGCAATTTTCGTAAGCGGGAATTGGTCTCAAACAAGCCCCTTTGTTGCAAAACCATCATTTTCTAGTCCAATATTTTACCCAATTACTTGTTTTCTATTGTGCTTGTACCATTAAAAAGGGTGTGAGCAAATGCTTTGTTGAAGATTTGTTTCTATTGCAACTTGTGGGAGTAATTTTGTTCTTGATACATTCTTCAATGACTTTGACATATTATCTTAAGTATTAAACTTTTTGCATGATGGGTTGTTAGCATTGAAGCTTAATAATTGCATATCTAGAAACAACAATGACGATCTTGAATTTTAATATTGTGGTTGATTTCATAGTCCCATTTGACTTCAACCACCATAGATCAGTTTTATTTTTTATTTTTTATATATTCGTGAAGAAGAAATTTGGTAATTTCATTAATAAAGTAAAAAGTGCTCAAATAGAGGCCATGGGATGGACAACTAATAAAATGTTTCCTTTTGGAGTAAAGGAATCAAGGAAGTGAAAGGGAAATAAGAAATCGTTTGCTCATCAAGGTTTAGTTGAAAACAAAATTACTATGGTGGCGCTCCAATTGCCACATTGTGAATTAGTGTTGCTATGTTCTATTTGCATTACGAATAGAATTGAATGTTGGTTTGAAACTGTTTGAAATTCATTCATGTTTCCATAGAGTCATGATGGGATCGACACAATGCATTGTCATATAATTGTTCAATGCTCCATATTATATCAAATTACTTGAGCCAATACAATATTCTAGAAATACGAGACTATCGAACCATACTAACGAGAAGAGGTGTTAAATCCAGCAAAGAAGCAACAACCAAGATTCCAAGGCAATTTTTTTAATAGTAAATCCATAAAAAAAAACAATACTGGGTAGTGTATATCTATCCATAGACATTGGACTGAATTCTTTGCACCGAAGCATTGAACATATTTGTCATAAATACAGGTATAGGATCTACCAAAAAAAAATTAAAAAAGAAACATGCATACAATTCTGTGTTGTTNCAAGGATGTCCTTGCAGTGATTTCTCACCGAACGATAAAGCAAGATGCTAGAATAACATAAATATTGTGAGACTTGAGAACTCTTTAAAACATAGTTATCAAGTTTGAGTTGGAATTTGGATTTGATTCGAGATGGAAAAAATTTGATTGACTAAAATTTAATATGAAAAAAAATTGGGACTACATATTCTACGAATATTGAAAATATGTTAGTTTTTTTAAATTTTAGAAAGTTCTCATATGTTTTCAGCTCATTTTCCTCTGTTTGTTTTGTAGTTTAAAACATTTGCAAAGGATACAATTTCATTTGAATTTTTTGTGGACTTAAGCAAGCATAGCCATTCCCTCCTTCAATGAGCGACCAAAGGAGACTTATTCATGAAAGTGTAACTAGTTCAGTTGCATCTCACCCATTCTCTTACCCAGTTATTCCAACAAAGACGTTGAAGAATGCGTTGTTAGGAGAGTCAACAGTAGAGAAAAAGCCACTGGCCGTCAGAGTTGCAAACTACCAGCTCATCGCAAGACCACTATACTAACTGACATAGACAATCTAATTAATCGGTGAGTTATGAACCATGAGCTGCTCATTTGGCATCAAAATGAATGCCCACAAAATGCTCTCTCAGAAAAATGGAGGATGACTTGAACTATTTCATCATATTTTTCCCATATCAAATTGAATTTAACGAATTATTGATCCAACTGAATCGAATTGTCAAATTCTTCAATTTGATTCAATCGAATTTGGTAACTATGCTTTAAAATATTCAATACTTGCATAAAATCTGAATCCAAAGATTTGACATGCCATTATTTTATCAAATACATTGCTCACAAAAACAACACGGGAGTCAACTTCAACTTGTAAGAATTTTTGTAGAAGCTGGTGCATTATAATAACAAAGAAGCTGTGTAGCAAACCACCTTTTTCTGACGATGGAAATTCGATTTTAATTTAAAAAAAAATATTTTTTCAATATAGTGGATTGATTGTTTGATGATGTAGTCTAAATATTCTATGTTTCTATTTTTCTCTGTGGCTATCATTGAAATCCAGTAACTGAATTGTAAGTGAAATAATAATTTTATAGGGCTCAAATTATTTTTTTGAATGCATAAATTGAATCAATACCCTCCAAAACCCCAAACATTAGAAATATATAATCTCAAAATCTATAATTCTAACTATTTTTTTAAATAAAACCAATTTAAAAAAAACATATCCTAAAAATATTAAAAAAATAGAACATTTAAACTACATCGTTACATCATTATATTATTGTAAACCAATTTATTTTAATGAATATAATATTTTTAAAATAATAATAATGAAATAATGGATATTTACTATAATAATTAATAACAATTACTTTTACCATCAATTAAAATTAAATTATAATAAATTTTTCATTTTTCAAATAAAATATTAATAAGTTAACCATCTTTTTAATTGTGACAATTTCAACCAAATTTCTATTTAAATTATGAAAAAAAAAGTGTCTTACCACTGACTTACTAAAAAATAGCTATACCAACCATCTCTATATGTTGGTGGATATAAAGGTTGTGTCGGCTAGTGACTTATTCCAATACAAAAATAACTCCCTTCAATTATAGTCAACAACTTTAAGTATATATTGGCGGATATCTCGATATGTTGATATATTGGTAGATTATGGAGGGTGGTTTTGGATAATTTAAAATGGTTTTAAAAACTTTAATCTAATTTTAAAAATATAATTTAATTATTACTTTCAGCTTCCTAAAAGAAAGACGGTTCTGAATCATTTTTATAGTCTTGTATGAAATCATATCAAACATTCAATTTCTACCAAGTTTAGTATTTGCAACTTCGTGGAAAAACCTGTTTTGAATAATCTTTATTAAAGACTTAATTTTCACCAAACTTTGTCTATCATTTCTATCAAATTTTGTACTCACAATATTTTTTGAATTTTTTTTAACTTGAGATATAAGTCATGTAAACAATTCAACTCAATGTCCTCTTCAATCATCACATCAACCCATGATCCCATGTGAGTTGAAAAGTTAAAGTATGGGAAGACTTTCATCCAACTCTATTAGGTGTGTCAACTTAGAGAAGAAATAAAAGAATCCAAGTAGAAGGATAGGTCCCGAGGAAAGCAGGAAATAAAGAAACCCTTCAAGAGTAAGTGTGAAAGTGATATGGTTTTAGGGCTTACTTCTGGCTTATGGTGTCATTAAATCCATTTCTATGAGTTTCTTTGTAGAAGGATCACTTGTTTCTTGAGATACCCTTTCCTCGATACTTTTTGCATTTTGAACCCCTTAATTGCCTTTTGATACCTAGTTATCATTTGCAAGTCCCCTTTAAAAGGTTTCAAGCTTCATTCCTTCATTTTTTACTAGGAAGTAGTCCTTTATAATTTGGTGCATTCACCTACTTATAAGTGGCTTAACTTGTTCATAAATAATCTCTAACAATTGGATAATATTCTATTGGTTGAGTGTTTACTTTTTATGGTCAATTGTGGTGTTTTTGAGAAACAATTGTTGCTACTGTTGAAGTCATTCGTTGATGTTATAAGATTGTTTACTGCTGTAATTTGCAACAACCAAGTACAATTTAACTTATCTAGTGTCTAGAGAGATCATTGTTTCATACTTTAGCTAGGTAATTGTTATATATATGCTGCAAATTGTTTCTTGTTCCGGGAAGGTACAACAATCACACTTCAACCTTTCTTTCCTTCCTAGACCTAGACCAACTAACATGTGATCAAGATAGGGGGCGGTATGCTTGGCTACTCAATTTGCTATTCAATCCCTTGAGGTCAAAAGGGAAGCCTTCCTCGTGGAGGAACTCCTCCATCACTAAAACGATGGAAGATCCTACTTAGGTGATAGTGGTAGTTTCTTCCATAGTTACGCAAGATTTGGGGATCTTGTGGTGGTATTTACACAAGTACAAATCCCACAATAATGGGATGCACATAATATGCAATCGAGATAAAGATTTTCATGTGAAATATTTTGCCTGTTCTGGAACCTGCAAGCGAAAAAGTCGGTAAGTATGGAATATGGAAACGGTCGGTGGGACTCGTTTTCGCTAATATATTGGTATTTGTAATAGATATCCCATTACCCGGAAGGATATTTTCTGCATGTTTCTAGACAAGTTGTGTAGGGACAATTAGTATGACTGTCTCCTGGAGGCATGGTGAGCTGTTAGCATTAAACCTCATTTATTGCATACTTGGAAAGAAGTGCGAAGGTGGAAGACACAGGAAACAACGATTAGGAATTGGATATTTCATGAACCCGCTAACCCGACGATCCACGGAAGAGATTCCAACAAATGGCCAAGTATGGAAAGCGGGTGAACGAGCTTCAAAATGGGGTGACAATAGTTCCCTAGGAGACGTGAGGACCTGAAGGTCAAATTGCAGGTCTCAGAACTTTTGAGTGAAAATTGTGTAACATGGAAGAGGGTATGATGTGGGAGTTTGGTAGTAAATTTGTATATTGCGGAAGTCCGGGTGTTGTTTGCAGGTCACAAAACAATGGAAGTGAAATCTAGAGCCCGGGAATCTGCGATCGAAAAAGTGGCTAGGTATGGAATGGGGAAGCGGTCGGTCGGAGCTGTGATATAAAAGCACGAGTGAAAATGTGAACCTGTGAGTCCACCAACCTACAGAGTTAGACAATTTCAGAAAAAACGACTAAGTAACCAGAAAGAGAAAGTAGAGGGGAAAAAGAAGCGAGAATTTGGTTAAGTATAGAAGAGGGGAAAGAAGGGCTAATATATTCAAATCTGTAATAGATATCTCATTTCCTGGAAAGGTCTTTTCTGCATGTTTATGTAGAAGTTGTATACTTATTGCATATACTTGGAAAGAAGTGTGAAGGTGGCGGGCATAGGAAACAATGACTAGGAATTGGAAATTTCCTGAACCCGCCAACCCGACGATCCGTGAAAGAGATTCCAAGAAATGGCCAAGTGTGGAAAGCGGTCAGACGAGCTTTAAAATAGGGTGACAAGGGTTCTCGAGGAGACGTGAGGCCTCGATGGTCAAATTGTATGTATCAGAACTTTTGAGTACAAAATGTATAACACAGAAGAGGGTATGATGTGGGAGTCCGGAAGTGAATTTGTATATCGCAGAAGCCAGAGTGTTATTTGCAGGTCACGAAACAATGAAAGTGCAATTTAGAGACTGCCTGCACGGGAACCCGTGATCGAAAAAGTGGCTATGTATGGAAAGGGGAAGTGCTTGGTCAAAATCGTGATATAAAAGCATGAATAAAAATGTGAACCCGTGAATCCGCCAACCCGCACAGCAAGACACTTTCGGAAAAACGACTAAGTAACTAGAAAGAGAAAGTACAGGGGGAAAGTAAAGGGGAATTTGGTTAAGTATAGAAGAGGGAAAAGAAGGGGATAAAAGAGTGGGAAAATAGAAAAGCGGAGGGCAATTTTCGTAAGCGGGAATTGGTCTCAAACAAGCCCCTTTGTTGCAAAACCATCATTTTCTAGTCCAATATTTTACCCAATTACTTGTTTTCTATTGTGCTTGTACCATTAAAAAGGGTGTGAGCAAATGCTTTGTTGAAGATTTGTTTCTATTGCAACTTGTGGGAGTAATTTTGTTCTTGATACATTCTTCAATGACTTTGACATATTATCTTAAGTATTAAACTTTTTGCATGATGGGTTGTTAGCATTGAAGCTTAATAATTGCATATCTAGAAACAACAATGACGATCTTGAATTTTAATATTGTGGTTGATTTCATAGTCCCATTTGACTTCAACCACCATAGATCAGTTTTATTTTTTATTTTTTATATATTCGTGAAGAAGAAATTTGGTAATTTCATTAATAAAGTAAAAAGTGCTCAAATAGAGGCCATGGGATGGACAACTAATAAAATGTTTCCTTTTGGAGTAAAGGAATCAAGGAAGTGAAAGGGAAATAAGAAATCGTTTGCTCATCAAGGTTTAGTTGAAAACAAAATTACTATGGTGGCGCTCCAATTGCCACATTGTGAATTAGTGTTGCTATGTTCTATTTGCATTACGAATAGAATTGAATGTTGGTTTGAAACTGTTTGAAATTCATTCATGTTTCCATAGAGTCATGATGGGATCGACACAATGCATTGTCATATAATTGTTCAATGCTCCATATTATATCAAATTACTTGAGCCAATACAATATTCTAGAAATACGAGACTATCGAACCATACTAACGAGAAGAGGTGTTAAATCCAGCAAAGAAGCAACAACCAAGATTCCAAGGCAATTTTTTTAATAGTAAATCCATAAAAAAAAACAATACTGGGTAGTGTATATCTATCCATAGACATTGGACTGAATTCTTTGCACCGAAGCATTGAACATATTTGTCATAAATACAGGTATAGGATCTACCAAAAAAAAATTAAAAAAGAAACATGCATACAATTCTGTGTTGTTTCTCTAGTGGGACAACATGCAGGAGCCATCAAGATGCTCTTCAAAATGCATACAAAACTCATTACCATTCTTTTTTAGGAAGTCCTTGTAGTATTCTCATCAGAAGGTCAATGTTCGTTGGTGCAATCTCAATATCTTGCGGAAGACCTAAGGCGACAAAGAAACATGAGAGTGGTTCCGCAGTGGAATAATTATATGGCTTGAAGCAGGTGAACAACACTCTTTCTCCTTACGCTGGTGACCTGGAGACATTGCAAGGCACCACTAAATTGTACAAATAACATGGAAAAGGCCCCGATGAGAAGAGTTTCCAATCCGTGGCCACCACTGCCAAGAGCACAACATCTCGCAACATCGCTGCAATGACCCACCCCAGTAAGAAAGAAACTCAGAGTTTTTCAAACATAGGAGGACATAAGAACCCATCCTCGTGGTAAAATTGATAGTTCTCACAAGCTTCCCGTGAGGAATAAGACGAAAAACGTTGCAGGGAAAGAAAAAGAGCCTAAAACTGAAAGTGAGGACACACCAAGAGACCACCTCCTCATAGTCGAAGACTTCAGGGACACATCCTATACGATAAATGCGAGAGGTCAAATTAATTCATTTTGGGCGAAAGGGGACCAAGAGACCCCCTCCTTACAGACAAATAATTCAGGGACATAGGTTGCACGAGAAAATCTAGAGGCCCAAATTAGTTCGTTCTGGATGGAAGGATATGAATAGTAGGAATATGTCTTGCACCAGTGGGAGTTCTGGTCCTCATCCCCTAGGATGATAATTGTATATCCAGAGAACAGAAGAGTGGTCCTATAATTGAATAATTATTTTCCTTGAAATATATGCTGGCAGCATCAAGAGACCATTTCCTTAAAGTGAAATACTTCTACCTAGAACGGACTAATTTGGGCCCATGGAATTCCTACTCTTGAGCTGCAAAGCGGCTATTATGTTCAATGCCGATTTATTTTTGAAACCCCTTCCTTTGGTCTTGTCAGGGCCACCATCGTCGATCCGGGAAGTGCCCCCCGTTATGGTTGATTTCAATTTGGGAGTAGGAGTGGGAACAAAATCTTCATTGCCATCATCCATCGTCGTATCATCATCCATCAGATCATCTTCTTCCGGCTCAAAATCATCCGCATCAACCTCTGCGCCAACCATCAATGCATGCAGGCGGGATATCTGAGCAGGCGGGGTTGCATTGGAATTCTTTGGCTTGAAATATATCTCTCAGTGCACCAAGGGACCATCTCCATTTTTTCTTCTGGGCGGAGGGAGATGAGTAGTAAGAATATGCCCTGGAGCACTGGAACTTCTGGTCATTATGGCCGAAGGTGTTTACTGTATCTGGACAGAACTGTTGTCGAACTGCTACCATAAGTTAATGATAATGTTCGTTTGCTCCATATGATGTTTGAAATGAACATTCAGAAGGGATGATATAACCCTCTGCAAATATTGGTTTAATGTGTATCAATGGGATATCTCCTTGATCCTTTCGTTGATCAATGACAATCTCTATGGTTCATGTGTAATGAGTTGTTACCATTAAATATTACTAATTGCATATTTAGAAAAAAGTGCGAAGGTGGCGATGACAATGAAGAACGATTAAGGATTAGAGATTTTGTGAAGCCACCAACCGGAAGATGTGCGGAAGAGATTGCATGATGCTTGAAATGAACACTTGGAAAGGATAACACAACCCTCCGCAAATCTTGGTTTAATTCGTATTAATGACAAATCTGCTCTAGCCTTTCAGACATTAATGACAATATTAATAGTTCCTACACGATGAGATATTAGCATTAAATCTTAATAATTGCATATCTAAAAAGAAGTGCGAAGGTGGTGGTGATGGTGAAGAGCGATTAACCATTGCACATTTCATCGACCTGCTAACCCATGAAAGAGATTCCAAGAAATGTTCAAGTATGAAAAGAGGTCGTTTGGACTTCAAAATAGGGTCACAAGTTATACTTAGGAGATGAGAAGGGCTGATGGTCAAATTGTATGTCTTCGAACTTTTGACTGCAAAATGTGTAACGCAGAACATGACATAATGACAGATTTCAACAGTCAATTTGTATATCACGAAATTTCAGGTGTTGTTTGTAGGTCACAGAACAATGGAAGCACAATGTTGAGTAAGCCTGGCCAGGAACCAACGATGGAAATAATGACCAAGTATGCAATGGGGAAGTAGTTGGTCAGACTCGTGATATAAAAGAATGAGACACACTCGGAACATGGCATGTTGACGGGCTTGAAAATAGGGCTACACGTTCTACTCAGGAGATGTGAGGGCCCGATGGTCAAATTGTATGTATCCCAATTTTTTATTGCAAAATGTGTAACATGGAACATGGGACAATGACAGACTTCGACAATCAATTTGTATATTGCGGAACTTCGGGTGCTATATATAAAAGCATGAGACATTCGAAAAAACGACTTTAACCAGAAAGGGAAAGTAAAGGAGAAAAATAAAAGGGAATTTAGTTGTCAATTTGTAGATCGGGGAAGTTCGGGTGTTGTTTGTAGGCGAAAAAACAATGGAAACACAATGTTGAGCCTGCTTACTCGGGAACCTGCGATCCAAAAAGTTTGTTGAATATGGAACGAGGAAGAGGTCAGTCAGACTTGTGATATAAAAATATCAGTGGAAATCTGAACACGTGAATATTCCAACCCATGCACCTAGACATTTTTCGAAAAATGACTAAGTAACCAGAAAGGGAAAGCAGAGGGAAAAAATAAAGGGGATGTCAATTTTCGGAAGCGTGAATTGGTGTAAGAAAGCCCCATTGATGGTCTTAACAGTAACTATGAAGTGCATTAAACAAGTGAACAAGCTCTTCAATCAAGAAATAGATAAAGCGAGCCATGCTTATAGTTTCTAGGATGTGTTTGCATAAGAGAAGCATTGAAAATCCATAGGAAAATAAATTTTGGGATGTTTAAGTAAAATTATTGTACTGTCAACTTGACCGTAAGTATAACAACGACGAATTTGAATTTTAAGACGAATTTTAATTTTAATTTTTTGTGGTTGATATGATAGTTCCATTGGACTTCACATAGTATATATCATTTTATTTCAAAATATTCATAAAGATGAATTTTTGTAAGTTCATCGATCAAGTAAAAGTGCTAAAATGAGCCACATACTACATTTGTGTCAGAGAGCTTATATTAAAAGGAAAAGCAGGTCTTGTATATTCTTTAAGATCATAGAAAAACCACCAAGATCCTAAGTGTATCATTAATTTTCCAGAACAAAGCATACAACCAAGAGCCAAGTAAACACCAAATGTATTGAAAGTTGAGGCACAAGGGAATGCATGAAAACAAAAGGCACCAAGTGAGATCCCACAAGTGTCCATAGAGAAGTACGCATCGACCTATGCATCAAACAATTTGATATAAAAAAAACACACATGGCATTGGTTTTCTCTTACATGTGGTATATGTTCCCATGAGAAAATAACAGGGCCCATGAGAACCCTGAACTACAACAGGAAAAAAAATGAACAAAAGTCTGTCAAACACAAGAAAACACAAAACCAATGGAGATTTAGCATTGTATCCCAGCTATAACCAAACCCCCAAATGGGGAACAAGAAACTTGCCGATTACTATTTTACCATGAAGCAAGATCACTATGCACATTTGCTTTTGATAGTGCCATGTTCTATCACTACCAGTTTTAACAATGCCAAATTTCTAATATTATTGGAAATGCCCGATGGTTCCATTCAGAGGAGCAAGCCATTTGGATGGTTCAAAGGATGGGCCTAATTTATTCACAGTTAGATACTTTGTATGGGTTTTGTCCTCATGCTTCCCATTTCTGGACTGAACAATCTTATGCGCTTCCTGTTCAATTTGCCATGGCATTGAAAAATTATATTCATATCCTCATTGGGTGGGATGGATAGATACACATGAGATTTTTTCGTTTCCTGCCAACGCTTAATATGATTATTTATTTATTTTTTCAGCCGATATGCAGTATTGCATTTTCCTCATTTAAGGTAAATTTTCTATGGACCCGAAAGTCACGCAACATGTAGACATTGTTTTCCTTTTTCTGTAGGTACACTTCATATGGAAATTCTGCTACCCCAAGACTCACATATTGTAATAGAGGCTGTCTAATTGTACAATGCACGATTGTGTTGCCCATGGTTCAGATGGAAACATTGAGGCAATGTCTATATATGTAAGGGCATTTTTTACTGCATTGTAGACAATCAATTGTACCATCATTTATGAAAGTAGAGGAAGAAGCATGAGAGTTACATTTGGCACATACAGGATCGAAGGGGGTCGAGTACGCATTTGATGCAACCAAAACACCCTCAACGTGGACACGTAAGAATAAAAGTTAATATATTGAACAATATAATATACAACTGCAAAAAAAAAAAAAAGTTGCAGAAAATTGGTGAAGGCAATTTGGATGAGCAAAGTGAGGATGAAATTGTAGATGTATACACACAACAATTGTTGAGCTAGTTAATTTCTTGAGATCCTGTACTATGTCTGTTCGCAATTCTGTTACAAATGTTGCTTGGGTTGTGCGAAAGATCCTTTCTTTAACATCTATTTTCTTTGTTATATTTTTGAAGAGCATAAGTGAAAATTTCCCTTTATGCAATTGTTGTTCCATTGAGGAAAAAAAATTTGAATAGGTGTCAAACAATTGTAGTTGCAACATGGAACAATGCAATAGTTGTGTAACATAACCGAGATACATGGACATGTGAAAGTAAAGGATAAAACTGGATATGGAGAACGGTACCATTGCCTTGTCGTTGTATGACTCTCCATATTTTATATGGAGAATGTGTTTTGAGCCAAGTTTTCTCGTGAGATACTTACCCAATGGTTCCGATTGGGTAAGTGTCGTTGCTTTGTGCAAGTTGGTTAATTTTTGTGTCATGTACGAAACGATATTCTGAACAAATCGCATGAATTTTTTCCACAATACTTGTTTCGTTGAGCGATATAATCTGATAACAATCACCACAGTCATATACTATTTTGGGAAATATATTAAAACTTGTAATGGATATCCCATTACCTGACAATATCATTTCTACATGTTTCTGGACAATTTTTGTAGGAATAGTCAGTGTGACTGTCATCAGGGCTTCGTTGTTTGTCATGTCAACATGCATAATGGATCTAGTTTTGTTTGCCTTGTCCAAGTAGGTGCTATAGACGACTATTATGTCCCCGACGAACACTTGTCCACTTCAACGACTGTTCAAGCCCTCTATTGATAGTATCTTGGGTGTTATAAGTTTAGACCTAGTGACATTTTTTGAGCAGGAAAAGTAATGTGAATGGTACTTTGCATTATTTTTTTGTTTTATTTTTTCCTGGCATAAATGTACAAGTAGATGCATAACTTGGATGAAGTATGGAGGCCAGATTTTTGCAACCATACCTCTTAGTCTGTAGAACTTGCGTTGTGTTTGGCATCTCACTTGCGCTCGTTGATACTTCTTGTGAACTGTAAAGTATGCGTTGCAGATGACATCAACATATTTATCATGGAATAGATGAATAAATAGCTTATGATATTTGTTTGGTAAACATATGAGGAACACAACGTATGAATATTTACCTTTGGCCTTGTCATTTTGTTGATGTTTGCAATGATTGACTGCTCATGGCCATGTCACTAGTCCAACTTTTTCTGATGCAAGTATGTGCATATGAACATCAGAAGGAATAAATAGTCATATGCATTGTATATTGTCCATAATTGTTATGAATGTTACATACAAGGTCGAAGGAGATGGAATATGAAATAGGGTGTCAAGGGATACTCAAGAAACATGAGGACTCGACGTTCAAATTGTATGCCTCGGTTTTTTTGACTGCAAAAATGTGTAACAGGGAATAGGGCATGATGGGGGGGTACGACGACCAATCTGTATATCGCTAAACCTCTGAAGCTAGAGGCGCAATATTGAACCCGCTAGCCCGGGAACCCGCGATCGAAAAAGTGGCTAAGTATGGGAAACTGTCGGTCGGAGTCATGGTATAGAAACATGAGTATAAATGTAAACCCGCGAGTCCACCAACCCTCGCACCTAGACATTTTCAGAAAGATGACTAAGAAAAGAAACCATAAAGAAAAAGTAGAGGATAAAAACAAAGGGGAATTCGATTAAGTATATAAGTGGAAAAAAAAGGGATAATAGAAAGTGGGAAAATAGAAATGGGGAGGAAAATGTTTGGAAGTGGGAAGTCTCAACAAAGGCCCATTGTTGCCAAATCATCATTTTCTAGTCCAATATCATATGCACCCACCTGTTTTGTGTGTTTGATTTACTATCACAGTTGGTATACCTTTTCGAAGATTGTACTTCATCCCCCTCTGCTATGGAATATAAGAATTCATCTTCCTATCCAACTAATCTGTTTATTTCAATATAGCAATGTCGAAAATACAATGAACATGAAGGTAAGTTAGTATGTAGAAATGCATGTAAAAAAATAAATACAGTTCTATTTATTTGAATGTAGTAGCAAAAAAAATACAATTCACATGAGGATGAGTTACTATGTAGGAAGATACGTAGTATTTACATACAGTAAATTAGGTGCAAAGAAGTAGAACAAGTAGAACAAATATACAAACAATAAATAAAATACTAAACAATGGAATATGAAATAACAGTAGAAGCATGCACCTTTGTATCTCCTCTTCTACATTTGCAACAAAGAGTCCATCATCTTCTCCAGTTATTCTATTTGTTTAAATGTAGTAATGCAGAAAAATACAATGGACATGAAGGTAAGTTGGTATGCAGGAAGACATGTAAAAAAATAAATAGAGTTTGATTTATTTCAATGTAGCGGCACAAAGAATACAAAGGACATGAATATAGGTTATTATGTAGGAAGATACACAATATATACATACAATAAATTAGGTGAAAAGCAATAGAACACATATATAAATAATAAATGAAATACAAAACAATGGAATACGAAATAAGAGTACAAGCATGCACCTTTGTATCTCCTCTTCTACATTTGAGGTAAAGACTCCTTCATCTTCTCCAGTTATTCTATTTGTTTCAATGTGGGAACACACAAAATACAATGAATATGAATGGAAGCTGGTATGCAGGGGAGAACAAGTAATATGTACATACAATAAATGAGAATCAAAGGAATAGAATAAAAGATAGTTAGAAACATGAACCTTTGTTTTTCTTGATCCATAGTTGTAATTATATAGAATTTTTCCTGTCCAAAATATATTACAAGCCAGAAAATATTAAGAAATTGCATGGCCATAGCTGAATGATTTTGGTTTTGTGCAGCAAAGTATCTAGATATTCTTTGAGACATGGAAATATAATTTTACAATATCTTTGATGTATATAACATATTTCAAGTACAAGACAAATTGTATCGTGGTCAAACTAGTCCGTGTACAAGATAAAGAGGTTGTATTGTGATATGGGAACATTTGACCATATGTGGTTAATAAGTGCGTTTTGCACATGTTTTATCTTAACAAAAAGAAAGAGGACATTGTAATTGCACATGTAGTTGTCCAATTATTTTTTATGCCACTATTTTGTAGCATGTCAACATTGAAGTATCCTATAATGATAATGGTTTCATCCAAATGTAAATGGTGTGATGCTTTTTAGAACATATTCATTATGTTAGCAATGTTGCATGCGAAGCATCATAAAAACTGAATATTGCAATTTGCAATCCACAGAACACCACTCTTTCTAGCACCATCTTAGTATATTTTTCCTCTACAAGAACATTTTGCAAAGGCATGTAGGTATGGTTCAGAGTTAGTAGAAAAAAATGGAGCAAAATTTATGAGCAAGATAGGCATTAGATCTCGACTTCGCCACACACGACAAAGGACCAGAATTTGCAATGCTAGAAAAAATGACAGTCGAAGTTGTGCACACATGACTGGCATGGAAATGGTGTAGAGTCCCGGGAAAAAATCAGAGGAAAATTGAAGAGCAGAAGAAAAAGATATGCCAACCTCTATGCAAAGTATGTAGGACAAGAACGATGAATAAATACTTAAACATTCTTACTTGAAAAAATGCAAACAACGAATAGTAAATAATGAACACGAATGAAAGTATAGTACTAAAACTTACTCGTTAATGATGAACTACATAACCATAGGTCCACTTGTGGGTGCAGGACTTGAACACTGCAAAGTGCAAAAAAACAGCTCCAACTATCGATGTAGGACCCCAACCTTGAAAAGATAAAGAAAACAAAAGAAAACAATAAGAAAAAAACCAACGAGGAAGCACAAACAGGCCCAACTGCAGCTGCAGGACCTCAAACTCGCAAACTTGAACCAAACAACAACAAACAACAACCGAGAACCAATGAACAAACAACAACCACTGAACCAATAAACAACATATGTATATTGAATAATTACCAAATTGCATCCCAAGCACAGAAGAAACCCAAAACATATGACAACCATGCGAGTAGAAATAATTAAACATTCTTACTTGCAAACAACAAACAGTAAACAAGAAAGAATGAATATAAATGAAATTATGGCATCGAGACTTACTCCACAACGATGAACGACAGAAGCACAGGTCCAATTGTGGGTGGATGACTTGGACCCCACAAAGTAAAAAAAACAACTCTAACTGCGGATGCAGGACCCCAACCCTGCAAAGTTGAAGCAAACAGAAGAAAGCAACAAGCACCAACATGTCCAACCGCAGGTGCAGGTCCTCAACCTTGTAAAGTTGAATCAAACAACAACAAGAAACAACTGATGAACCAACAAACAAGAAGCACCCACCGAACTAGTAAACAATATATGTATCTTCAACGATGACCAAATTGCATTCCAAACATAGAAGAAGTATGAAACATACAATGGCTATGCAATTGGCGGTGGACAACAGTATTGTCCAAATTCACTACAACATTGTATGGAAAAATTCGAGGAAAAATGTACTGTGAGAAGCCTATTTAGGTAAACATTTAAATATGTCAGGTTGTTTAAGGGCATCACAGTATGCAAACATTTAAGCTGTTAGGCCTGTTTAAGGACCCCGCGCTATGTAAACATTTAAGCTGTCACGTTTATTCAAGTACCTCAAAAAGAGTGTCAATGCTCTAAACCTTCGGTATGTAAACATTTCAATACAAATAGAAATAATAGAAACATTAAAAAACAACGTCGATGCTCAGAACTTTCAGTATGTAAACATTTCAGTAAAAATGTAATAAAAATTAAAAAAGAGCGTCTAAGCTCAAAACTTTGGATATCTAAACATTTACAACATTGGGAACAACGAAGCTGGCAATAAGACCTTCAGTATATTCTCCAATGAGACGATGACATACAAGGTTTTTTTATTATATAAAAAATAATGTTTTTACTTCTATAGTTCGAACAATAGAGATGATGCGAAAATTTATAGTCAAAAGAAATATTAATATGAAGTCAACGAATTATCGATCACTATAGTCCCTCTATGCTAAATGAACTATGAGTTAAATATAAATCCCTTACTCTATGATGTTAGCACAAGCATGTATGTGATTTTTAGGAGAATTATTATGTTAGTTTATTGCATGATATAGATTGGAAAATATTACATGCAAGCAAATATTACATCTCAAGATAATGGTTGGTATTGTGAATGAATTAATGAATTAAAAAATGGGGAATTGAAGAAGATTTGCTTAATGAACCATTAACTATTTGTTACTTGATTAAAAAAAAAGTAATAGAAAAGAATGACAAGATTCTTGGAAGAAAATGAGATTTTATCAATTTGAAATTAACCTAATAATTATTGACATAGATTAATAATCTCTCTTTTGAAACAATCTCTATACATAAGAAAAAAAAACATTTAACTTACATACCTTGTTGACTTAAAAAAAAAATAGACAAGTTGAAATATCCCTATGATACAAAACATGAAAATTGCAAATGGTAAAAATACTTTCAATCATCATTGAGTATATCAAAGTCTCTAATAAACCTATCTATTAAGACAATATTCAAATCTAAAATAATTACTTATGAAACCATCGTTTAAATCATCATTGAATATATCAAAGTCTCTAATAAACCTATCTATTAAGACAA
>JZKD02S2199151.1:153802-186432 GCA_000966675.3 Picea glauca | reverse complement strand
ATGTGATAATATTAATAAATTGAGTGTGATTACACTTTACAAGGATAGGAATACTGGCCTATTTGCATCTCGGCTCACCAGCCTCATAACCACACAGGCTCTCCGACCTCCAATATATATATATATATATATATATATATATATATATATATATATATATATATGCACACTTGCAAGTAATCCCCACACACTTACTCAACTGCGTGCATCACTAAGAAATGTGTGCACCCTTTCTTCGATAATAATTCTCGCGCATTGCTTAAGTGCACACAAAACCACAACTTAGTGCCAATGAATCACCAACCTATATGTACATTTACATTAACAATTGGTACCAATGGCTCACCATAATATATGTACAATTACAAAGGGTTCCGGATTAGGGACATTACATTCCCATCCCCCTTATTTATGCACTATCCTCAGTGCATTATACACACATGTACATAAAACATTTCAAAAATCTTCAAAAATATGTGAATACTCTACCTGCATAGCATCCTCGTGCTTCCAAGTTGCATCCTCAAGACCACACCAAGTCCATTGGACCTTTACCAACTCCGTGACTCTATTTCAGATTTATTTGATTTTCTGATCCAATATGCAAACCGATCGCGCTCGAAAATCGCCTTCTAGCTCCACCTGAATCACATTCCAATAAATAATATGATTAACATCAGGTACATACTTTTTAAGCAATGATACATGGAAAACATTATGAATACACAAGGATGCAGGAAATGTAAGCATATATGTGACATGACCAATCCTCTCTAGGATTTCAAATGGCCCACAATAGCACTCTACCAACTTAGAACAATTTCCCAACTTCAGGGAACTGCGCTTGGATTTTACTTTTAAGAACACATGATCACCCACTTTAAACTCTTTCTGGGGTCTGCCTTTATCTGCACATCATTTTTTCCTATCTTGGGTAGCATTTAAATTCTGCCTTATCTTCAGCATATGCTCTTCCATTTCTCTGAGCAGATCTGGCCCAACCACTGTGCGGTCTGCTAGGTTGTCCCAACTCACTGACGTGTTTCAATTTCTACCATAAAGTGCCTCAAATGGGATCACCTTTAAAGATGCTTGATACCCATTATTGTAAGTAAAATCTACCAAGTGAAGGTAGTCTTCCCATTTTTATGGTTTATCCATCACATACATCCTGAGCATATCTTCAATCACCTGATTTACCCTCTTTGTTTTTCCATCTATCTCAAGATGATATGTTGTACTAAAGTTCAAATTTATCCTAAATACTTTGAATATCCGTTTCTAAAAGTTCTAGGTGAAATTGGAATCTTTATCAGACACAATTGTCTTAGGTACACCATGAAACTTAGCAATTTATCACATGTATATTTCAACAATGTTGGCTTCCTTGTGCACTAACTTCACTGGAATAAAATGGGCAGTTTTAGTAAGATTGTCCACCACTACCATAATAGAATCATCTTGTTTATCAATCCTAGGTATATTAGTAATGAAATACATGGTCACAACTTCCCACTTCCACTCAGGAATGGGAAAAGGCTATAGTAAACCAGCTAGATGTCATTTTTCAACCTTGACCTTTTGACATTCAAGGCATCTAGCAATAGAATTAGCAACTTCCTTTTTCATTCCTAGCCAATGGTATTGTTTTTTGACTGCTGCAATTGGCTTCCAGTAGCCTGGGTGTCCTGCATAAGGAACCTTATGCATCTCTGTCAATATTATTATTTTCAACTCCTGGTCATTTGGCACATATATTTTACGTCTATACATGAGAATTGCATCCTCTTGTAGCTCATAACCTTCCAGATCCGGCTGTGACATACCTTGTTGTAAGGTCACCTTTATGTCCACATAGCACTAATATGATTTGGAAAATTCTAAAATTCTTTCACACAAATCTGATTTGTACATGTTAATGGTTGTAGCATGCATCTCATCCACCCAAATGTTGAGTGCATCAACCACTTTGTTCTCTTTTCCTCTGATATGATTTATGTCAAAGTAATACTCACTAAGGAACTCTAACCACCTGTTTTGTCTGACATTTAAACTTAGTTGTCCAAATAGATACTTTAGAATACTATGGTATGTTCTCAACTCAAATCTTTTACTCATGAGATACTATTGCCACATCTTCAAGGCACGTACTATGGTTGTTAATTCTAAGTCGTAAGTAGCATAGAGCCTTTCATTCTCTTTTTAAATTTCTTGATTCATAGTATATCACATGCCCATTCTGATTAAGGACTCCACCGATCCCTTCCTTGCATGCATCTGTGCACACAATGAAGTCTTCCTCTAAATCAACAATTCTCAAAATTGACCAACTTGTCAACAAACTATTCAAGTGTTGAAAACTCCTTGCACAATCCAGAGTCCATTCAAATCACGCACCTTTCTTTTGCAAGGATGTAATTGGATGCACAATCTTTGAGAAGTCTTTAATAACCCTTTTTTAATAACCTACAAGTCCCATAAAGGACCTCGCCTCAATGTCTTTTATCTTTTCCAAATGCACAACTATTCCTTCCTTGGAAATGTTTTGAACCAAATAATGAAGTTTCTGCTGGTAAAATGAGAACTTGCTCAAATTTGCATAGAGATAATGTTCTCTTAAAACTTGTAGAACCATCCTAATGTGATGCTCAATCTCTTCTTCAGACCTTGAGTAAATAATTATGTCATCCAGAAATAAAATGACAAACTTATCTAAGTAATTTATGAAAACTCTATTCATCAAACACATGAAGACAACTAGTGCATTTGACAACCCGAAAGGAACCATTGTGAACTCATAATGTTTGTACCTTGTTCTAAAGGAAGTATTGTTGATGTATTGTTCTTTAATTCTTACTTGGTGATATCCATATCTGAGATCAATATTTGAAAATATTTGTACACCCCTCAGTTGATCAAAGAGTTCATCTATCCTTGGAAAAGGATACTTGTTCTTTATTGTTACTTTGTTCAACTGCGTGGATTCGATACAAATTCTCAGTGTACCATCCTTCTTCTTCAAAAACAATATTGGGGCACCCCAAGGTGACACACTTGGGCGTATATACCCTTTCTTCAGAAGCTCCTCCAGTTGCATCTACAACTCCTTCAATTCTGGTGTGCTCATCATATAAGGAGTCTTGGATAGGGTGTTGCTCCAGGAATCAAATTTATAGATAAATCAATATCGCTTTTTGGTGGAAACCCTGATATCTCTTTAAATAAATCATCAAACTCTTTCAGTATTGCGTAGTCTTCAACACTCGACACCTTTTCCTTAGGTGCCTCTTCCATTTTCACCGCAAATACTTGACATCCTTTCCTGTAACTTTTCTTCAATTGCAAGGTTGAAACTTCTATGATAGTTACAACTCTTGAAATGAATTGAACTATTCTTAAGTTTCCTTCCTCATCCAAACTATTAAATGCCTTATTGTAACAGTCTAGAATGCATGATGTTGTTCCAACCAATCCATACCAATGGGGAAATCATACGATCCCAAAGGTACGATATTCAAATCAACATTTGTGCACAATCCATTCATTTCCATTGGAAATTCATTAACCATATTATCAATTGTCCTTTTTTTTCTTGTAGCTAATCACACCAACCAAGGTTTTCCAAGCTTTCTTCTTGGAAATTAAAATCTTTCCACCATATTAGGATCTAGATAACTATGAAAAGCTCCCGAATCAATTAAAATAAAAATGGGTTGGTCATTAATCTTACCTTCCACTTCAATCATGTGTGACTGAAACTCAACTTGCTTGTTATCCAGGGATGCATAAATCCTAGGCACATTTATGCCCATGTCTTCAACTGTCACAACTTGTTGTACATTATGCATAGTTCTTGATTTTTCACCTCTTTGAGAGAAATATATGTCTATATGATCTCCGCCACAACCCCAAAATTGAATAGATTGTTGCCATTTATTTTTCCCCACTGTCTCCGTCATTCTAGGCTCATTAAGAGTTGGTTGTCCTTGTGTAGTATTTCTAAAAAATTGTGGTTGATCCCCCTTCTTCCTCAATTCCACCTTGATTTTCATCTTGTCTTCCCAAGCCTTTTGGAAAGTCGGTCTTCCCCTTTGTTGATCATAAAGACACTTAGCGTGCCTTGTTGTTTCCTCCAATGTCTTGGGGTCATCATATTGTATCTTGTCACTGATAAATGATGGCAACCCACTTAGGTACCTTTGAATTTTAACTTTCTCATCCTTTATGAATGTGACATACTTCAACAACTCTAAAAATATTCTTTCATACTTATCGATTGTCATACTCCCAAGCTTGAGTTCATATAACTCCTTCGTTTTCTTGTCATAGTATCTCTTGGTTAGGTATTTCTTTTGAAAATACCTCTTGAACTCCCTCCAAGTAACCTTCTTCTTATCAATGTGTTTCACTTGCACGAATTGATCCCACCACATTGATGTTTTTCCTTTTAGTTGATAGATGGAAATTCTCCCTTCTCCATGTGAAGAATAATTATGTAGCTGGAAGTACTTCCTCATACCCAGAAACCAACTCTCTACATTCATCCTTCTTGTGCTCATCGTCAAATGTAGAAGGCTTGATCTTATTCATTTCCCTCTGTAGCCCATCCACCCCGATCCTTGTCTTATTCTTTCTGATAGGATATGTACTTGAGATACTACGCACTTTCCTAAATGAACGCTTTGGTGAGTGAGGGTGATGCCTATAAACACTTCTTGATTCTCTTCTTTTCTCATCATGAGATCTGTGACTTCTTGACATACTCGACTCTATCTCCTTATCTATTTTATTTTCTATTATGTCCAATATTTTCATCAACTTGATATTGAAGTCATCTTGTTGCTACTTAGATTTCATAAGCCTTCCATTATCAGTTTTATAGCTTTGTACATATTTTTGCAGTCTGTTTATGGTTTCTACCAAATTTATGCGCTCTTGCTTGGATTATATAGCATCAGCACCCAAAATGACATATAGATCTCCAAATTCATCATCATGGCTAAAATATATGTGCACATCTTCCATGTTTTTTTTACTTACTGCATTAATTATGTCCTTCTCTAATCACTGATAATTCTACAAAATGTGAAGATAATAATATTTGTTAGACGAATTCATGAGACAACTTTATGAAAACTCAACACCTTTTTTTCAGAATACTTTTTTTCTGAATCATGTGCATGCACTGGTATTCAACATGTATTAATGCCTGATCTCAATATTTGACATATACACTGTGTATTTGTATTGCACATGCACCACAAATTTTACTCTGTGCAACCCCAATATTTAGTGCACACACATGTGCACCATTGTTTACTACGTAGTTCCCGTGTTGCATCCCACAATGTCCAAAATTTATTGTGCACACTTGCACATTATTACTTTAGGTGCATCATGGCCACACTATAATTCCAAATTCAACCACTTATCAGTCCAAATTTTAACTTAAATAGAAACTCGGCCTACACAGACTCAGTGTTGAAACCATAGCTCTAATACCAAACTGTAACATCCCAGTTACCTATCAAATTTCTTTGATACCAGAATGTAACATTTACCACCTTACTACTGAGCAATGTTACTCCAAAATCCAATGTGTAGATTCTACTCTATAACATTAGTCTGCGCAGAATTACTTGAAGTAACATGCTCAACCCCAAGCGGAGTCACGCCACACAACTTATAAAAACAGAGGTAACACAAAACAATTGTGTGCACAATCATATTGAGGACACCACAATATTGAGCATGTAATCCATATTGAACATGTTCTTATTACTGTGCACAAAACCTTTCTGACATCACACACAAATTATGTATCCCTATGCATGCAGACTACTTCTTGTGCAAATCCATGTGTGAACGACCAATATAACTTCTCCACAAATATTCATGACCATTATCATAAGATCAACTTAACCGGAAACTAACAATAATTTTCATACTCATGCATGACTACAATTACTGAATATCCACACCACACTTACATGTGGAAGCGACACTATACATAATAGCAACAATTACTTATATGAAACAACATACAAGAATTAAACCCATATTAAACACAAATAATTAAGCACACAGTAAATGAGACAAGCACATAAAGACACTTATATTTTATAAAAAGTCACCAACTATGTGTAGAACTAAAACGTTCCTCCCAACTATAGACTATGTTTCTCATATACTTTGAGAAACAAGTCACCCCTGAGTTGTAGGGACTTAACTCCACCAGAGAAAAAGGGTTCCTAATGCCAATCTAAGTTCTAATACTCAACATAATTGTTCATTCAAAGGTTCCACTACTGCAACAATCCTATAGGATCCCATTCCCCACACACCCGTTACACCCAAGGAAGTGTGCCCCTTCTCTACTCAACTGTGTTGAAATTTTATTGCTAGACTAACTGTAGTAAATAATTAGTACCTCAAGAAGAATAATCAAGCACAGATAACACAAAAAAAGGGTCTTCTCATTTAACCATAGATAATTATCTTTCATTACCACCCAACCATAGGCATCCTCAAGTGCCACCCCTGATCAGAGCAGGAGACCTTCTACATAAATATATCCAAGAAATTCACCCAAATACAAAAATAGATGTTGTTACATAAATGCCTCAGATCAGGTCGAATTGTGTTGCCTCAGACTAGTATTCCTGCAACTGCCTTAGATGTGTTAGGAGGATGAGTTGTTATGCTTCAAATGAGAATGACTGAAGCATTTTTATATTAATTCATTACAATGAAGGGACACACATTTTCACTTTCACAATAGAGTCGACTTATGCAACTTGCATATTAATTTGTCTTTACATAATAGGCCGACTTGTATACGTTACATATAAATTACTTTCATAATAGGGCCAACTTATGCCCTTGTTTCTCATTGCTAGAGAGGGGTTTTCTCTTCTCAGGATATCAATCTGTAGGAGGTCTCTTGGAGGTGAATACCTCCCAAAACTACCAAAAAAATCAACACTCCCTCTTAGCTAGGGAGGTATTCTTAGTGATGTTTACTCATGGTCCTCCAACCACGGCATGGTCTTGCAAACCATGCTATTGGTAACATCTCCTCATCACACATTTCTTCTCCAATGTGGACCTTTTCCATATTCTAGGGCCTTTTCTCTACTAGAATGACACTAGGGTCTCATCACCACTTAGTGTAATAAGGGCATCATTACCACATGACATATCTCATCAAGGAACAATGGTCTCCAAGGGTTGTTGGGAACCAACCCAGATGAATGTTCTCCCCACCTGTTAGGTTTGTTGGGCACCAACCCAGGTGAACGTTATCCCAAGCATATGACCATCGAGTCTCCAAGGGTTTATGGGCACCAAACCAGATGGATATTCCCAACCCCTAAGGGTTGGTGGCTAGTGGAATATCCTTCCAACCACTTAGACACCTTAACCACTTGAGATTTTCCTCAAGGGTATGTCACACATGGCTTATCCCATGTGGACATGTCAACACATGGTTCATACCATGTGGACCTCTAGAGGCTCCTCCCTCTAGAAACACTAGTGTCTATCCCATAGTGTGACATCATGGGTCTACTCCCCATGACATGTCCTCTAGTGATCAACCATTAGGGACATCACTCTCACAGATCAACTCGACTAAGTCCATAGGAGTACGAAATGGAAATCCATCTCAATTCAACTCAAATCAGTCTGGAGGAGTACGACAAGAGACTAAATACAAGTCAACTCAACTCAATCCATAGGAGTATAATCTGGAGAATATATTAGGAAGTTGTAATCAGTAACCCTCCCTCTCAACAAGGGAGGCATCATGCCAAGTCTTTCACAAAATTACTCGAACTTCGTCCTAGAAAGAATCTTTGTGAGATCATTTGCAATATGGTCACCTGTAGGAAAGTACTACACATGTACTGTCTCCCTCAGCATCATGTATCAAACATAATGATATAACTGACCAATCAAGTCTGCAAAGAGTTTGTGAAGCCACACTACTTCGTGAACTGCCCTCCACAACACTATCTGTTTATTTGGTACTCAAGGCACAAAAGTCCATTTCGTGCTACGCCAGGAAGTCATGGAAGATCCCAAGGTAAAGGAACACCTAGAGGTGTTCTACAATTCTCCTTGCCTCATCAAAGCTAGCATATCTCTGTAATATTGCGTCAATCCTGGAGACATATCTCAAGCCATATCCAACAATCCTCGTATACCGAGCTCGAGGTGCTTGGATAAGTCAATACAGGGCCTTCTTCGATCTGCACGCACGAGACTCCTTCTCATGTATCATGAAACCAACTGAATTCTTGATGTATACTTCTTTCTCAATATGTTCATTGAGAAAGTTTTTCTTCTCATCCATCCGATGTAATATCCATCCCATGGCTACTGCAAGGGAAATGGTTGTCTGGATGGAAATATATTGAGTGACAAGAGAAAATGTCTCATCATAATCTATTCCATCCACCTGAGAGAATCCTATGGCAACAAATCTTGTTTTGTGCTTCTCGATGATCATGTTAGTTGTATGTTTGATATTTATAGATCCACTTGGAAGTCACCACAGACTTCCCTTACGGTCTCAAAACAATATCCAACACATCATTCTTCACCATGGACTAATACTTCTCCATCATGGATTCTCTCCATATCTGTTGACTAGATGCTTCCTCATAAAAGGAAGGCACAAGAATCAATGATGTGGCTCATATCTGCAACATAGCCTGATTGTCTCTATGGTCTCTGGATTTTTTGGAAAGTACTACGGGAGATACATTTCCTTCTTTCTCCTTCAGATAATGATGAGCCCATTTAAGCCTCTTCCTGCCTACTGCAATATGTATAGGAATATCAACTCGATGATCCAGATCGGCAGGATCGACCAACTCCCTCTAAACTACTGAAGGGGTGAGGGGGAGAAGTCATCATCTCCTCCTTCCTCCCACTGCCAATATCCTTGTGATATACTCTAGATCTCTCGAAGGCTATCCCCTCTTCAAAGGAAACAACTATCATGGGTCCACAAAAATCTGAATGCATTAAGTCCAATATCCCCTTGGATATGTTGTCATTTCTCAGAAAGAACCCCATGACCTCTGTGAATGCCATCATTCTCTACACGGATATATGGAATACTTGTTACCATCTTCTATGCCATAACTCGTTGAATTGATATAATCATGTGACAATATTCAGACAAGTAAAGTTGTCGGTCCGTATAAACTCCTTGTTTGGTCATATTGCTTCATGTCTCAAGCTAGAGACCATCTAATATGTTTCCTTTTTCAATTGTTTCTATGAATCCCTCTCAGGGATATCACTAGTGACCTGTCTTCATTATAACCTACACGAAACAAGAAAACAAAACAAAAGAAACAACATATCCATGAAACCTCCATGGAAGATAACCTGCCAAGAACAAGAAAACAAAATAAAATAAACATCATCTCCGTGGAAACCTCCATGGAAGATAACCTTCCAGGAACAAGAAAACAAAGGAAAAGAAACATCATCTCCATCGAAACCTCCATGGAAGATAATCTGCTAGGAACAAGTAATGAGACAAGAATATCTCTTATAGGGGATAATAACGAGTACATCTCTAGAATCAAAGCAATTTAAGGATTGTTGTCACAGGTACAACAATTACTTGTAATGTAGAAAAATTAGAAATGTAGGTTAGAGGCATGATAATTAAAACAATCAAACCTAGATTCTTCACTTCCAGTGTATGTTTCCTCTGGATGCACTAAGATGCCTTTGGATCCATGATTGCAACAAACGTTCCCTCCTCCTGCAAGTACACTCATGACAATGATAAAACAAATATATACAAGTTCATACCTCTTGAAATTGTATCATTATCCTTAGGAATTTGTCAGTTGGTGAAGCCTTTGAATCGCATACAAAAATTGACTCCTTAAACATGCTGCAACACCTACCTCAAATTCACCACTCAACAGACTTGTGACTCCTCCTAGTACAAGCTCAGGATATCATCAAATTCAACCTTTTCATGCTGTAAAAATATGTCTTAGGATAGGTTTGAGCTTGGCCTTAGACCAGGCCTAAAATCGACTTCAATCACTTCAGAATCAGGCCTAAATTCGGCCTTGAATACCTCTCCAAAGTCTGCTTCAGGTTGCCTTAGAACTTGCTTGAAGATGCTTCATAATAAAGTCTTTGGAATTCACTAAATTCTGCAATATTATCTCAGAAATTTGGCCTGCAATTTTCTCCTCTATTGTTGTGGTCACAGATAGGTCTGCGGTTAGGGATGGTTAGTCTCATGGTTCCTTTGGCTAGAATCCTACATGGATCCTTATAGAGGCAACCCTATAAGGGCTTCTTCAACCCTACGGTCAGCTTTTAGAACCATAAACAAGGGCTTGGCCAAGTCAATAGGTCCACAACCAGCCTTTAATTTTATCACAGAGCTTCTAAAAGGAGGCTTGATCCCTTTCTCCTGTACCTGCAATAGCTCTTACCTGTTTGTGCAGATGGTATTCTTCAGGACCTGCTCTATACCATGTTGAAATTTTATTGCTAGACTAACTACAGTAAATAATTAGGACCTCAAGAAAAATAACCAAGCACAGATAACATAAAGAATGGGTTTTCTTGTTTAACCATAGGTAATTCTCTTTCATTACCACCCAACCATAGGCATCCTCAAGTGCCACCCCCAAGCAGAGCAGGAGACCTAATACATAAATATATCCAAGAGAAATTCACCCAAATACATAGATAGATGTTGTTACAGAAATGCCTCAGATCAAGTTGAATTATGTTTCCTCGGACTAGTATTACTGCGTCTTCCTCATATGTGTTAGGAGGGAGATTTGTTGTTTTTAAATTGAGAATGAATCACACGTTTTTATATTAGTTCATTACAGTGAAGGGACACACCTTTTCACTTTCACAATAGAGCCGACATGTGCAACTTGGTTATTAATTTGTATTTACATAATAGGTCTAACTTGTATAAGTTACATTTAAATTACTTTCATAATAGGTTTGACTTATGCCCTGGTCTCTCATTGATAGAGAGGGGTTTTATCTTCTCATAATATCAATATGTAGGAGGTATCTTGGAGGTGAATACCTCCCACAACTACCAAAAACATCAACAAAAAGTCCCCCAACTACCCCACTTCCCTTCTAGGGTTCCAACAATAGGCCAAACAAGAATTCTGAGAGCCCTACAACTAATGCCTATCACACCAAGGAACAATTCCCAACAAAAATCTCACCTGGAGAGAATGCTCATGATCTTGACAACTCGTCTTTTCAACAACAAATCTCTCACCTAGAGAGAATGCTCACGAGCCTGAAAACCCACCTCTTTGACAACAAAACTTTGGTTACAATAAAAAAAACACTTACAAAGTTTTTTCTGCATATAAGGTAATAATCGTCCTTGTTAGATGGTCTGACCCCCTCTGTACATGATAAAAATTAATTACCAACTTCCCTAAATGAGTTCTTCCCCCCAAAATACACTAAGGCCAATAATATATATTGCATGCCGTAAAATGGACACTTGTCACCTTCAAAATTATCTTTAGCCACTTGGCGACCCATTCCCATCCCTCGAGAACTTAGGATAAATAAACATCCATAAACTACACTTTTTCTAGAAACATTAATAAAATATTCCCTAGGACTTAAGTCCCCCCCCCCTTTTACCTTTTTTGGTGGACTTATCCCCCCGTCTCTTTTCGTATGATCTATCTACACACAGTGATGTGATAATATTAATAACTTGAGAACGATTACACTTTACACATATAGGCGCATTGACCTATTTTCATCCTAGATCACCAGCCTCATAACCACACAATATCTCCAAACTCCAATATATATATAACTCAGATCAATGTGCACTTACAGGTAATCCCCACACACTTACTCAAGTGCATACATCACTATGAAATGTGTGCACCCTTTCTTTGATAACAATTCTCATGAACTACTTAGGTGCACGCAAAACCACGACTTGGTGCCAATGACTCACCAACCTATATGTACAATTACAAAGGTTTTCATATTAGGGACATTTCACTAATGAGGAATGGTCTAGGAGCGAAAAAATAGGTCACAATCGAAGATGACACTTAGTCTTCCAATTCCCATGTGATTAATCTCAACTTGGGCACGCGCGCATGTGAAAACCTTCAAACTAGGGTATCAAAATGACTATGGAGGTATAGGAATAGAGCTAACATTATTCATTAGTAAAATTTGTTTAAAAACTCTTATTAAATCATCAAGAACTTAGGAAACATAAAGAAATAAGAAAATATACCTTGAAATTCTTGTTTACAAGTTGAGGGCTTAGAAACATGAGGTTTGTGATATTATACCAGGTTTTAGGTTTAGAAGTAGGATAATAATGGAAAAAAGAGGTGGTTTAATATGACAATTTGGGAGGCCAACATCTCCCCCACACCAGTTCAAGTGCATGTCCTTACACACAAAAAGGCTCTTGAGAATTGATTAAGACTAAATTGAAGTCTATTCCTCCCATTGCTAGAGAATCGCAACTGCATTGATCAAGATTTTGAGTCCTCCTTATGATCTAGATATCCTTTCACTTCTTCTTCTCTATGATGGCTTCCCATGGTCCAAAATCTTATGCATTTTCCTGTTTTTTTTCCTATTCTCAGATTGTAGCTTCTTGATTTCTTCTTGAAATTGTTGACTCTGTATCTTCAATTTCTCATTCTCCTTTTCTATATATTTATGTAATACAGACAACTTTGTTACCTCTTGTCTCAGTCTCTTAATTTTATGGTTATTCCTCTTTAAGTTCATCGAAACTGGTGATCTAACTAATGATTCATCTAGTGATGTCTCAGGTCCATCAGGTTGATCATATGCACTATCAGAAGGGGTGGGAGGAACTCTTCTTGGAGTTTTTGAAGTTCTAGTCTAGTGTTTCTTTGTAGATATAAGAACATCTTCAATTACCCTGTCATCTTTATTTTCTTTGTCCAGAGAGATTTAAAATTACTTCTACGTTGTTTATGATACATCATGTCCACTAGGGTCATTATTTATATTATTATTTGGTTCGGGTGGTTTTCTTAGAGGGGTTCGACCCTTCACTTTTTGTTTATTAGAAAATTTGAAAATTTCACCAATTAGTCGAGTATCCTCCTTGTCACTTCCCAAGGAAATTGGTTGTTGTTTTTTTGAATATTATGGATGAGTAGAATTTTTTTTATCCCTTTATTTCTTATGAAAATATCCTCCTTGCAAGATATTGTCTATATTCCTTTGTCTATCCATATTCCTTGTAATTATGTGAGATGGAGGTGGTGTAACCAGTGGATTCTTGGCTAAAGTTTCTTTTACAAGCTTAGTTTTTCGTGTTTTCCCCAGAGGAGAGATGAATCCCTCGACTATAGGGGAGTCGAGGTCTTCACCAAGACCATTTTTTCCATTATCTACATTTGTCTCTTCTTGACCCTCTGTCACAACTTCAGGATTTGACAAGTTAAATGAATTTTCTTTCAGAAAATCAACCCAAGAAACTTTTCTTTTACATATCTTTGTCGCTATCATCATATTTACCATACCATGGTGATACATGATTTTATAGGGGTTTTGGATATTTTTATTTACAAGAGTCGACATCTTTCCTAAACTTCGCCATAGGTAATAAGGAAAATTTAGCAGTGCATTGGACTCAAAATGTAACATAATTATAATATGGTACTGACATGTAAGGGAATACCTTCCTTCATAGGTTAATAAACTCTATAAAACTACCAGTGGCACCATCCATTCATCCATGATCCAAGCCCTAGGTACCCCCTTCACCCAATTTGCATTCTCGTGTGCTGGATTTAGGAACCGATTACAAAGCTCATGTCTAAGTGGAAATTTCTTAAACCATTTCTCCCCTTTTCTTGAGAGACCGGTGATGTTAGCTAGAGTTTATTTTTTTAACTCAACCTCCAATTTACCAACCTTAGCCATTCAATTGTTGAAGCTATGGGAAAATTACAAGGATACCTGGTCATTGTAGCCCCAAAACTTTGTAAATAAATGGTGCCACCCTACTTACTTAAACATTTTTCGACTCACATGATACTCTCGTATGGCCTTGAGGGCCCACCTATATGTTGGTTCATGGTGGTCCATGACTATATTTCAAAACATAGTAGGATACACAAAGGTTTTGGCTTCAGACCTGAGGATTATAGTAAATGGGGTCGAATTACGGGAAACAAGCCAAATACACAGAGGTGTGGAAGACCCAAACACTACTAATGGAGAATGATATAAAATTGACTCATTTGGAATCCCTTCGGTGATTCCAAATTACTTCAGACAGTCAAATTCTTGAATGAGTTCCTCCAATATCGTGGGAAATGATGGAATACTTAGTATTGTGATTTGGTACAAGAACAATCATATTGGTTTATGGAAGGTTTAGTGGACACTAGTTATTGATTTGAAATGTGTCATGATGAAAGCATGTGTTCACATATAAGGAATATTGTATGGTCAATGCATACAAAGCAAGCCATCGTGGAAAGTATATTCCCAATGGTGAATGGGTAAGATGCCATGTGGATTTGAATCAGATATAAATGGTAAAGGAGTATAGTATGTGGATATGGATATAAGGTGTGGGAGAGTGATAAAATTATAGTGTGAGGATATGGAGACACAGTATATGAGGATAGGATGTGAAAATATAGGATATGGGTTTAGAAAGTAAGAATATAATATATGGGCATAGGATATGGGGATATAGTTAATGAATAAGTAAAATAAAGGTAGTATTGTTATGGAGTAAGGAAAATAAGAATAGGATTAACAAGTATTTGAGAGATACTTAATTATATCCTTCATTCTCAATAAACCAATCAAAGTTTAAAATAATTTTAGCTTAGAATGTTAATTACCCATACTTACCTTGTTGATTTGGGACTACTAACCATTGATGCCGATGAGAGTTGAGGTGCCTTAGTACATATTGAAAGGTACAAATAAAGGAGTTGGAGTCGAGTCACCTGCAAGATATGGAAAATAGGGAGTGTTGATAAATCCCCACTACCTCTAGCAAGAGAACTTGCCATTAATATATGCAAGCCCCTAGGTACCATGAAAAATATCTAAATTTGACCCCATTTAATGTGTTGGAGTCAATGGGGAAAAGTTTTCTAGAAGGAGGGCTTGAATGCATCCCCCATCATCTAACACGAGAGAAAAAATAATGATTTGAAGAATAGGAAGTAAAACCAACAACTGTATGCCAAATTTTATTGTAGACCTGCTAGCCATCAACCTAGTTTTCAAGCAAGTCTATGTCTAGCTATGCTAGCAAGCTGATTTTCATAACTAGACTAATTTTTTTCATTACTTTTTATTATTTTCTATATTGTTTCTCTTTTTGTTAATTATTTTCTCTTTTATATATACATATATAAACACCCAAAATTTTGGAAGAAAACTCAAGTAGAGGTTAGAGAGGGGGAAGAAGATCTGGATTCACAACCTCCATTTCTGACTATTGTAGCATATCACGAACAAAATTTTCCTTGGTCATGGGTTTGTGATACAATATTAATCGGTGGTTGTTCACCATGAAGGAGATATGATATTCATTTTTTTTTATTCTCATAGATCCATTTTCAAATATGGTCTCAACCTCAAGTGGTCCCATCCAACGTGTGGAGAGCTTACCCCTGAATTTCTTTAATATGGAACCAAAGAGGAGATCCCAATCACCGAGTTTGAAGACCTTCTTTCTAAATATTTTTTCATGCCACCTGGCCCGCTATTCCTAAACAAGAATGGTATGTTGGATGGTCTCCTATCTGATTTCATTCAACTCATTCAATTGTTCCACCCTTTTCTTCTAAGCCACTTTCAAATGTAAACCTAACTGCACTGCTATTCTGAAGGTTCTTATTTGAAGTTCAATGGGTAGGATAACTTTCTTACCATATACCAATTCATAGGGGTGAGTCCAGTGGTGCTCCTCCGTGCAGTCTTGTAAGCCCATTGTGCCTCCAAAAGTCTATATTCCCAGTCTTTATGATGAAATTATATGGTCTTGTTCAGAATGGCCTCCAACACTTTGTTGGTGGACTCTACATGTTGATTATCCTGGGGGTGATATGGAAAATATTTGTGATGATTGAGATTTTTATTCTACCCATTTGGTTACATAATATGTACAAACTAAGATATACCCATTATTTCTTGATGCATGAGAGATTGGTCCTATGAATTGTATATCCCATGTTTTGAATGGCTCAATCAATACATGTGGTTGTAGGGGAATTTCATCAACTTGTACAAGCCTTCCCATCCTTTGGTAGTTGTCACAACTCCTTACGTATCTTTTAGAGTCCTTGAAGAGTGTCGGCCAGTAATACCCCTAATGAAGTAATTTGTAAGTTTTCCTCTTGTCAACAAAGTGGCCGCCGCATGGACCATCATGGAAAGCTCGCAAAATGTTGAACATCTCATATTCATGTATGAATCTTATAATAACTAGATCTGGTCCAGTACGAAAAAGGTCACCTTTGATCCATGAATAATTGGCATTGAGATTGACAATTTGTTGCTTTTCTCGTGAAGAAAGGTGTTGAGGAAATTTCCTTGTGGACAAATAATTTGCTATATCTACAAACCATGGACAGTTAGTGTAAATAGAAAATAGATTTTTGCCAAGAAAAGTATCACCTACAGGATCATTTTCACTTCCATTATGAATTCTGGAGAGGAAATCTGCAATGAAATTTTCCTTCCCAAGCCTATCTATTATAGAAATGTTAAACTCCTATAGTAATAAAAACTATCTAGTGATTCTACCATTGGTGATTGGTTTACTCATTAAGAATTTAATGGCCGAGTGACATGTGTGAATAAAAACTCTGTAACCCATTATATAATGTTTGAATTTGTTTATCCCATATACAACAACTAAGAATTCCTTTTCGGTTATGGTATAATTGATCTCGACGGTGACAATTTTTTGCTTATGAAGCAACCCTCGGAGTAGCTTGATATAGATATTTTTCTTCTACCCATTTGGTTACATAATATGTACAAACTATAAAGAAAATCAACAACATATTTTTCAGTAGCTTGATATAGATATTTTTCTTCTACTGATTTGGTTACATAATATGTACAAACTAAGATATACCTTTTATTTCTTGATGCAAGAGAGATTGGTCCTACGAAATCTAGATCCCATATTTCGAAAGGCTCAATCAATACTTGTTGATGTAGGGGAATTTTGTCAGCTTGTATAGTCCTCCCCATGCTTTGGCAGTTTCCACAACTCCTTACATATATTTTAGTGTCCTTGAAGAGTGTCGTCCAATAGTACCCTTGCTGAAGTACTTTGTAGGTTGTCCTCTTTTCAACAAACTGGCCCCCACATGGGCCATCATGGAAAGATCGCAAAATGTCATACATCTCATATTCATGTACACATCTTCTAATAATCAGATCTGGTCTAGTACGAAAGAGGTCACCTTCGATCCATGAATAATTGGCACTGAGCTTGATAATTTCTTGTTTTTATCATGAAGAAAGTTGTTGCGGAAATTTCCTTCTGGCCAAATAATTTTCAATATCTACGAACCATGGAAATTTAGTGTAAATAGAAAATAGATGTTCATGAGGAAAACTATCATCTACAGGATCATTTTCACTTCCATTCTAAATTCTAGAGAGGAAATATGCAACGACATTTACCTTCACATGCCTATATATTATAGCAATGTTAAACTCCTGCAGTAATAAAAACCATTTAGTGATTCTACCATTGGCTTCAATACAATAATAGAGCTGCATACAAAATTCTCCCAGAGATACAAATCAAGCCTCCCAAAGGTTGCAATAGAAGATGAACACTCAACTACAAAACCAGGGTTTCAGCCTAACCCTCAAGCAATTAGTACAACCCTGCTAACTATTGCTACGGACTGCTAAAGACAATGGACACCAAGAGTTCAGCCCTCCTGAAGATGAAGACCTACAAATGTTGTCTAACTCCTTCTGATGATAGATCAAGGCAATGGGAGCCTCCTCCTGAAGTATGGAGCTTAAACACTGAATCTTCCTCCTCAAACTGTAGAAACCCTAGGATGGTACGGCTCTCCTGAAACCATGGATATGGCCAATAGTAAGACCTAGATGAGTGTGGGCTCTGAATCATCTGAAACTCCCCTGAATGATAGATCGGGAAACCACAAGCACTTGAGAGAAGTTTCAAGGTCATATCTAGCCTATGGCCTTCTAGATCTGAGAAATACTGAATCACCAAGTCGTACCCTTTCTCCTGAAATCGTCCCAGCCTGCAGATAGATGATAGGGATGTGATAAATCCTCCAAGAAGCCCTCAAACTAATGAGAAAGGGATTTCAAGAAAAACCCTAATGCTGGAAATCTCTCAAGCTTCTTTAATATGCTAGATCGAGCTCTTCCTCAACAAATGGTGCGCCCCTGCAAGAAAACCCTAGTTGGTACGGCCCTGCTGATCCAACTGGTATGGCCCTGCTAGTCCTCTTGAATAAATGTTGTCTATAGAATGGTGTGGGTGGATTATTTCATCCCCGAGACCAAGATTGGAGCAAGGTGAGTGGAATCTTTCACCACTGAATTGCTCACTAGGGTTTTTAATATCAAAACCTTCAAAACTGTATGCTCAAGAGCATCAACAAGAAAAATACCAAAATCTAGAATGAATGAGAGGTGTGCTCTAGCCTTCTCTTTATACTTTTATTCTATTTCCCTGTTGAGTTAAGTTAACCCCAAGGGTTAACCCTAACTCAACCTCCAACGCTTCTATTTCTTCATTGAGTTATCTTTTAACTCTTTTTACCTTTTTATCAAGTCAACTTAAAAATATAACCTTAGTTTGGTTGACTTTTCCCCTCAGTGTGAGACTATGGCCTTGTGGGGATGCCTAGGCCACTAAGTCTTCTCAAACATATTCATCAAGAGGTGGGGGACATTACAGTCTCCCCTGATAGAAATTGCTTTCCCTCAATCAATTCCAAACCTGTTTTCCGTACCACTTGTTCATTCTCCCATGTGGCATCCTCAATGGGTAGATCTTTCCATCTGATCAGATACTCTTTGATGCTTCTTTTCCTAAGCCTCTTCTCCCGAACCTCTAGTATCTCTTTCGGAATCAAATCTAGTTTCCCCTCTTCATCCATGGGAGGTAGCACCTCAATAGGTGTGATGTCTTGGTCGATGGCCCTCTTCAGGCAAGACACATGGAGGACATTGTGTATCCTGCTGCCTTGTGGAAGCTCCAGCTCGTAAGCTACGACCGCTATCTTCCTATTGATCCTGTAAGGTCCAAAGAAACGTGGTTGTAGATTATTTGCTCTGCTTATTTTTATAGAAGCCTGCCTGTATGGTTGGATCCTTAGATAGACTAGGTCACCAACCTAAAAGGTACTATCAACCTTGTGCTTGTCTTCTTGGACCTTCTGTTGGTTCTGTGCTCTCTATAGATGATCCTTCATCTCTTCGAGGATGTCTTGGCTCTGTTGTACCCAATCCTATACCATTGGTGCCCTGTTGTCACCAAAAGAAATATCTACAAAATATATTGGGTCATAATTGTATAAGGCCATGAATGGTGTCATGCCTATGGACACATGTTGGGTGATGTTGTACTCTCCCAAGTGAAACCATCTGACCCACACTTTTTGTTGCCCTGCTACATAATTCCTGAGGTAGACTTCTACCCACTTGTTGACTATATCAGTCTATCCATCCATCTATGGGTGATAGCTGGTACTAGGGGTCAAGGTTGTACCAACCAATCTGAACAACTCCTGCCAAAATGTACTCATGAACCTGCTGTCCCTATCACTGACAATGGTCTTGGGTAGGTTGTGCAACCTAAAAATATCCCTGAAAAACAATTCATCCACCTATGTTGCACTAAAGTTTGTGGCTATGGAGAAGAAGTGTGCAAACTTCGTCAACCTATCTACCACTACAAAAATGTAGTCCTTCCCTCGCGTCCTTGACAACCCGGTGATGAAGTCCATGGATATGCTTTCCCACTTATGCTCTAGAATGGGTAGTAGTCATGTTGGGTGAGTGTGCTCATCTTTGTTTTCCTGGCATGTAGTACACTCCTTGACATACTTTATTACATCCTCCTTGAGGCCCTTCCATGAGAACCTCTCTCTCACCTGCATGTACATCTTGCTAATCCCTTGGTGCCCTGCCATTGGTGAGTCATGACATGCCTACAATACCTTGGCCTTGAAGACTTATCCAGGAACCAAAAAGATTCGGCTCTTGCAGTAGATGAGGTCATTGATAATATTGAAGTTATCATCATGTACCTGTCCATCCAATAGCTGACAAGCGAGTTGATAATTTGCATACTCCATCACCAAGTGGTCCTTCCAGTCAACTAATATACCTGTCATGGAAAAAATGGATGGCCTCCTAGACAAAGCATCAACCACCATGTGTTTCTTCCCTTTGACAAATTCAATGTTAAAGTCATAGGCCTGTATTATTCTTACCCATTTATGTTTCCTTTCATTTAAGTTCTTCTACTCCAATAGGTATTTAATACTGTTATGATATGATTTGACCACAAAACTTGCACCTACTAGATATTGTCAGAATTTGGCTAGTGCGTGCATAATAGCCAGCATTTCTTTGTCATAAATGTTGTAGAGTAGATCAGGACCCCTGATTTTCTGACTCTCATAGCAAGAGGGTGCTTATTATGCATCAGTACAACCCCTATGCCTTCTCCTGAGGCATCACACTCCAAAGTGAAAGGTAGGCCGAAATCTGGAAGAGCTAGGACTGGGCACATGCTCATCACCTTTTTCATTTTATCCATCATAATTTGAGCTTCTTCACTCCATTTGAAGGCTCCCTTCTTCGTCAAATCGGTCAAGGGTGCACACAGCTGAGAAAACCCTTTGAAAAATTTCCTGTAGTAAGTGCACATGCCTAGAAATCCCCTTAGTTCTGTGAGTGTCTTAGGGGTAGGCTACTCCATAATGGATTTTATTTTCTCCTGATGCACATGTACCCCCTTTGCTCTAATTATGTGTCCCAATTAAAGCACTTATGTCATTCAAAACTCACATTTGGACTCCTTAGTGTAGAATGTTTGTTCCTCTATTATAGACAAAATTTGGTCCACATGCCGAAGGTGTTCCTCCCACGTCTTGCTGTAAATGAGAAAGTCATCAAAAAATACCAGCAAGTGCTTCCTCAATTTTTTTTTGAACACATGGTTCATGCAATATTAGAACATAGCTGGGGCATTTTTTAACCCGAAGGGCATCACCAAGAACTCATAATGGTCGTAATGACACCTGAAAGTTGTTTTTGAAATGTCCTCCTCCCTCATCTTGATTTGATGGTAGCCAGAATGAAGGTCAATCTTTGTGAAATAGACAAATCCATGTTGTTCATCTAGCAACTCATCAATCTTGGGTATAGGGTACCTATTTTTTATTGTCTTTTTATTCAATGCCCGGAAGTTAATGCACATTTGCATCGTCCCATCTCTCTTCTTGACCAACACTACTGAAGAAGCAAAAGGGCTAGAGCTTTCCCTGATGTGTCCCATGTCCATAATTTCTTTGATGGATTTATCTATCTCATCTTTATACTTATTTGGATTCCTATATGGTGTGGTGATGACTGGCTTAGCCCCTGCCTCTAGCTCAATGATATGCTCAAACCCCTTGTCTGGTGGCACCCCTGGAGGAATCAGTCCAAACACTTTGTGGTGCTTGTCAAGGATCTCTTGGATCTATGGGGTGTATTGAACCTTACCGTTCTCATCCACACATGCCAAAATCCTACATTCAGCTTGATATACAATCTCCTCTCTCTTGAAGATGGCTTCCATCCTCTTGGCCATAACTGACTTGGCAGAATTACTTGTCATGCCTCTGAGCACTACCTTTTGTCCACCCTCCTCTGTAAAAGACATCTCCATGGTCTTGTAGTTGGTGGTGATAGGCCCCAATGTGTTGAGCCACTAAACTCTAAGGATGATTTTAGTGTCCAGAAGGTCCATCACATACACGTCCTGTACTAACTCATGCTGACCCAATGTAAGCCTTATACCTAGGATGCACCTATCACAAGGCATAGTGCTTCCACCTGCTACCTCCACCTTGAACCCTTCAAATCCTAACATGGATATATGTCTCCTCTTCAACAATGTTGAGTCAATGAAGTTGTGAGAGGCTCCCCCATCAATCAACACCAAAACCTTCTACCCCTGGAAGACTTCTCTCATCCTAAAGGTGTTGAATTTTGGTACCCCGCTGATAGATTCCAAGGTGGCTTTCCCCTCTGTTGTACTATCATTTTCTGCGATCACCTCCTCTGTTGTCTCTGTATTTTCGACGTCCACGTTATGAATTTGGCCGTAATATTCCTCCTCCTCATTGTTTGAGGTCACCTCTATGTAGTGCACTTGGCCATGACCCATGCACTTGTGTGATGGGTTCCACGGTTCCTTGCATGTGAAGCAAAGTTTCTTCCTTATCAGTTCCCTTTTGGTGTTATCATCTATTCTGCCACGACCCCTGTCAAACCCCCTTGGTTCATTATAGGTCTCTGGTCTCTCCCTCTGGTATTAAGAGGTGACCTAGGTACAAACTTTGGTTTGGTAGTTGGTCCTAGGTCCCTTGTCCTCCAAATAACATCCTGTAGATTGGTAGGCTTAAAATCCTTTACCCAACCCTTCAAGGGTTCCATCAACCCCTCAGTGAAAAACATCAAGAGCCTGGTTGGTCATATATCCTGCACCATGACTGTTAGCCTTTGAAATTCCTCAATGTATGCCTCAATCGTCCCTCTTTTCTTGAGTTGTGTGAGCTCCCAAAAGGATAGTTCAAGATCCCCTTGATCAAATCTGTCAATAAGTCTTTGGGTGAATTCTTTGTAGGTCACTATCTCGTTGTGGCCTAGGGTGGTGAGTCCATGATACCACCAGTCATGAGATTTTCCATCCAAATACATAGTGGAAAATTTGATGGCTTCCATCTCCTTCATAGGATTAAGCTGCAGATAAGTGTCCAGTTTTTGTACCCATGACTGGGCTATTATCTTGGTCGTACCATAAAAGTATGGGATTTATATATTCCCTACTCTTCGTTCAAACTTAAAACTTATTTTGTGGTTCGACCTAGGCTTGTTTCTGAACTTGATTTGGCAATATTGATCCAGGGACATCTGCCTCTGAATGATCATATCTAAGATATAGTACTCCCTAGTACACTGTGCCATCTACTCAACAAAGTCATCTACCTACTCCTTTTGTACCTGCTCATCTATGAATGTGGGAAAGTACGATCTAGGATTAGTCCTTCTCCACATCTGTCCATGTGACGTACCCCCTCCATGGCTTCCCTCGGATCTAGGAGACTTTTCCGAATTATACCTGACTTCCCCACGGGATCCACCAACCTCTCTGTTTCCATATGTCTCAGGGTCTTTCCCCTGATTAGTCACCTGCATCAATAGATCGGTTATATGGGTCTGGTTCTCATCAATCTTCCTTAGATTCCCATCTACCTTCTTCAAGGCCTCATTGATTTCGGATTGACCCCTTCAGTTTGTCTCTTGAATTTCCTGTAAATGGTGGACCAGGTTACCTTATGTAAGGTTTATGGTTTGATGGAATTTGTCAAACTCAACTGCCAAGAAAGCCAAGCCCTGTGGCTCATGATCATTTCCTGATCCATCCATTTTGGCTTCTGTTTCACTAGCCATCTTCTTCCTTCTTCCCATAAAGATACCACTGTACCTTTGCATGCGCTAATCCTCACAGGTTTGGAGGATCAAAGCTCTGATACCACTGTAATGATTCCAAGCCAATTTTTTGCTTGGAATCACTAACTAACCACTGATTTTATTATTATTGTTGTGTATGTAGATTGGCCATGCACATTTCGGCCTTAGGGTTTATTCAGTTATTCAGACACATATTTATACAAGCATCATTGTAACCATATGAATATCATCAACATTACACAATATAGGAATCACAAGCAAGTAGTTGAACTTTATTATAAGAAATCAAGCACTTGATACAAATAGAGAAGACGATCTAGAATAGATGGCTTCAAGACAATAATAGAGATGCATACAAAATGCTCCCAGATATACAAATCAAGCCTCCCAAAGGCTGCAATAGAAGACCAATGCTCAACTGCAAAACCAGGCTTTCAGCCTAACCCTCAAGCAACTGGTACAACCCTATTGACTACTGGTATGGCCTGCTAAAGACAATGGACACCAAGATTTCGGCCCTCCTAAATATGACGACCTCCAAATTTTGTCTAACTCCTCCTGATGATAGATCAAGGCAATGGGAGCCTCCTCCTAAAGTATGGAGCTCAAACACTGAAGCTTCCTCCTCAAACTGCAAAAACCCTAGGATGGTACGGCCCTCCTGAAACCCTGGATATGGCCAATAGTACGACCTAGATGAGTGTGGGCTCTTAATCGTCTGAAACTATCCCAAATGATAGATCGAGCAACCACAAGAACTTGAGAGAAGTTTCAAGGTCAGATCTAGCCTATGGCCTTCTAGATCTGAGAAATATTGAATCACCAAGTCGTACCCTTCCTGCTGAAATCATCCCAGCCTACAGATAGATGATAGGGACATGATATCTCCTCCAAGAAGCCCTCAAACTGGTGAGAAAGGGCTTGCAAGAGAAACCCTAATGCTGGAAATATCTCAAGCTTCTTCAATATGTTGGATTGAGCTCTTCCTCAACAAATGGTGCGCCCATGAAAGAAAACCCTAGTTGGTACGACCCTGCTGATCCAATTGGTACGGCCTTGCTAGTCATCCTGAATAGATGTTGGTTGTAGAATGGTGTGGGTGGAGTATTTCATCCCTGGGACCAATCTTGGAGCAAGGTGAGTGGAATATTTCACCACTGAATTTCTCACTAAGGTTTGTAATATCAAAATCCTCAAAATTGTATGCTCAAGACCATCAACAAGCAAAATACCAAAATCCAGAATGAATGAGAGGTGTGCCCTAGCCTTCTCTTTATACCTTTCTTCTATTTCCCTGTTGAGTTAAGTTAACCCCTAGGGTTAACCCTACCTCAACCTCCAACGCTTCTATTTCTTCATTGAGTTATCTTTTAACTCTTTTTACCTTTTTATCAAGTCAACTTAAGAATATAACCTTAGTTTGGTTGAATTTTCCCCTCAGTGTGAGACTATGGCCTAGTGGGGATGCCTAGGACACTAAGTCTTCTCAAACCTCTTCATCAAGAGGTAGGGGACATTACAATTGGTTCTACAATATTCATAAAACTTTCAATGAATCTCCTATAATAACCTGCATGACCCAAAAAAATTCTTACCTCCTTTTGTGATTGTGGTGATGGAAGATCCATGATGACTTTGATTTTGGCTGGGTCTACCTTGATACCTACACTAGAAATTTGATGGCCGAGAACATTACCTTTATTTGATAACATCGTTCATTTTTCATTACTTATAGCATGGTAAACTTCCCTACATCTGATCAATACGTTTTCCAAATTATCAAGTGCTTCTTTAAATGTATCACCATAGACAGAGAAGTCATCCATATAAATTTTCACACATTCATCAATCAAATTAGAAAAAAAATTCCTAACACTTCCCTTTTAAATGTGGTGGGGGCATTGCATAAACCAAATGGAAAAACTCTATAAGCAAAGGTTACCCACAGACATGTGAATGTGGTATTTTCTTGGTCTTCTAGTGGAATTTGTATTTGATTATACCCTCTAAAACCATCTAGGAAGGAAAAGTATTGTTTTCCTGACAAGGTATCCACCATATGATCAATAAATGGCAATGGGAAATAATCTCTCAGGATTTCTTTATTAAGATCCCTAAAGTCAACACATATTATCCATTTACCATTTTTCTTAGGCACAATAACAATTGGTGAAACCCACTTGTTTTCAAAGATGGCTTATATAAAGTTGGCATTCAATAGTTTTTGGATTTCTTCCTTCACAATATCCTTTAGAGTGGGGTTCATGTGGTGTTGTGTTTGTTGAACAAGTCTAGAATTCTCCTAAGTATAGATATGTTGTATGTAAGTTTTAGGGGGAATGCCCTGCATGTCTGTGTAATCCCATGAGAATGCACCACATTGTTCTTGTAGCACCTGAATCACTTGTTCTTTTTTATCTTGGTCGAGTTGAGGGTTGATCTTTAAAAAATTTCCCTGGATTATCTCAACAGGAACACTATAAGGGTCATAAATTTATTTAATGGTTGACATAAGAAGGGATGATGAACTTGCTAAATCACAATTCTCTTGAAAATCATTACTAAATATGAGATCATATGGGGAGAAGGATTCATGATATTGTGCATCCTCTGTGGTAGAGATAAAATGGTTGAGCAAATTATCATTAGTTTGTTCTTTCAACCCCCTAGATTATTCGATGGTTAAAAGGGGTTATGTGATTTCTTCATATTTATATGGATCTTCTATGCATAAGGGATATTCTACTACTAGTTTTGTAGTTGAGTAGAGGAGAGGTTTCTTCATATATGCCCCATTTGATATAATCATATCCCCGTATCTGCAGCCAATGAAAGCATCATGTGTAGCTAACCTGGGTCTCCAAAGAATCAAGAGATGACCCTACATGGTAATTTTGGGTTGAATAACCAAGAAGTCCACGGGGTATTCCCATGAGGCCAAGGTGACAGTGACATTGTCTAAGACACCAACATGATTTATTCGGGATCTATCATCTAGTTCATTAAGAACTGTGGGTGTGGGTCAGAGGCCATCCGATTGTAACATTTCCATAGTTATAATAGTCATAACATTTATTTCTACCCCTAGGTGAATTAGGGTGTTTTGCAAGGGAACATTGTTGATGTGGACAATGACTACTAGGTTTCTAGGATCAATATATTTCTCTATCATAATTTTTTTGGACATAAGTTCAACTAATTGACCTATGAATTGAATTGTAGGGGGGTATTTCCTTTTTCTCCTAGGTTTATTAATGCATAATTCCCTTATGGTATTCGTGTAAATAGGCACATCTTTTATTGCTTGTAACAAGGGAATTTTTACACAAACACTTTTCAATTATGCTTCCAAGTCAAATTCAGGTTGGACCACATGTTTCTCTAAGGCCAACCTCTCTGGGAATGGAGGCGTTTTGGGTGCCTGAGGTTTCTTTGAAGTCAATATAGGAAATGTTTGTGTGGTGGAAAAAATTGTATCAGAAGTGGGGTCATCATTAGATGTTTGGATGAGAGTTTCCTCCTCTTCAAGTTCTTGTTCAATGAAAACTATGGGGTTTTCTTTCTAGAGGACCTTTCCTGACCTTAAGTGTATGTTTTGCAAAGTTAACAGGGTGATCACTAAGTTGGAAAGTTATGTAGCTCAACATTGAAGACATGCTGAGTGATCTTATTATTTGGATCGGGAATCGGCTGAGTGGGTAATTGTGTTGGTCTTGGAGGGTTTGAGTTGCAGGTAACTGTAATTATTGTGGCATTTGAGGAATTGTTGGTTGAGGTGGGTTTACTTGTTCTTGCATGGGAGGGTAAGGTGGTGGAAATTGTGGATAAGTAGGTGATGTAAGAGCATTATTTCCTAAATCAACATTAGTTGATTAGTCCTAAGGGGGGTCTTGACATTGTAATTTTCCATAGTTGCAAATAAGTTTTGGAAGGATTTTCAGATAAGTGCATTATTTGAATAGGACTATGAAATATTTTAGGGATAATAGGCAGATATTATGGAATGTAATTAGGATATTAGACAATAGGTGGTTTTATTTTCAATATATATAATTATATCCTACGGGTTGAATGGAGAGAGGGTAGAGAGGAGGCCAAGGCCAAATGTGGCTAAGAAAATGTGAATCAAACCATTAGAATATTAGAAGGATTCTGAGTGTACATAAATTGTGCACCAAGTTGTTTAATATAATATGATATTATTTCCTCTATTATCATGTATGCCTCTCTATGTTAATTGATGGTTTGAGGAATTGCTAATTCAATAGGAATCAGAATTGTAAATTTGAGAATTATGTGTGAAGTGTGATATTATTATTTGATTCCAAGGAAAGCATAGGAATATGTTTCATTATTGTCAAGTCAATCCAATCTAATGAATCCTTGCATTTGTTGTTCTTAGGATTATTTGGTTATTTGATTGGAACTAAAAATACATGGGAATTGATCTTTGGTTCATAGCAATCACCTTCCGAAATAAATGCTTTGAACCTTGCGTTGATCTTTGTTATTTAATAGATGAGTAAAGTGTTGGAAGTTTCAATTCCAAACATTGAAGACTAGATCGATCTTAGGAGAGAGGGTTGTTTTAATCCTAGAGTGAATACATTTGGTAATGTTTTCAATATACTCTGGTTTCCCACATCTATATAAACGCATTCTTCTGCTCAATGATGTTGGTGCCTGAAGGTTGGGAAAAGAAAAACGAAAGGGAAACTCGATTAGGTTGCAACTTAATGAATTTGGTATCCAACACATGTAGAGACCATGTAAGATACGCATCCCGATAACAATTGGCATCAAAATAGTGATGAATAAAATGAATTTGATCATTGGTAGAGAAGAATAGACATTAATAGGATGACATATGAATGGTCAATAAATTTTCAGAGACACTGATCTTTTGCAAGAAAGGTTTCTCGGACATTCATTTTTAAATATAGTTTTATGATAGATTCGAAACAAGAGAACCAATGTTCTGGGTTTGATGGTATAAGAGCATGAGTGATGAATCGTGGTCTAGTGTTGACTAAAATGAATCCAACGAACCTTGAGATCTATGACCACTAGTGTGGAGTTGAATCCTGCAACTAGCAACCTATAAGTTTCATTCACTTTTATTTTGAATGGTATTGAAGTCAAAGTTAGCTCACGAATTTTGATAGCTAGATAGCATAGAATCATTGGCAGCCTAGACATGAGATAAACATACCCATGATTAGATTAATAACAAATTTGTATGGATGGTCGCTTGGTATTCACCAAATTTTCGGTGTAATTCAATTGAAATGTTAGAAATATGATTTTGCCATTATATTTCCAATGAGTTTATGAGTTCTTCAAATGGGAATGGATTTGGTGATAGAGGAACATAAGTTATAATCCCAGGCACTAAGAATAGAGATACTCCAGCAAAGTATGATTAGCAAGGAGATCATAATGGTGCAACAAAAGCATGGTTGAAGATTCCTTTAACACTTCAATATTCATGTAATGCATATGTAATTCTTGTAACGGTATTAAATTCTCGTAGAATGTATGTTTTTGAGCATCATTGATTCTCTATGTCAATTATTCAAGCAACAAAATATTACAACAAATCTATAGCCGATTTAAAGTCTTAGGAATTAGCATGGAATTAGAATCCTGGAATTTCATGGAGATTGTGATTATAGGGAAAGGAAATGTGGAACTAAGTGGTATGAAGGACAAATATTTGAATGAGTAGAAGATTTGTACTCGGGATGAAAAGATAGTATATCTTAGGTGATGTTTGAAGGGATTCTAGGAGACATAGAGCAATGTTAGTTTTCCATGCATTATTGGGATAGGGCATTTGTGAAGCCATTTTTCCATAAGAATTCCCTAGACAACTTTGTTGCCAAGGCTAGTTTTGGGCAGGCTTACAAGTCATCAGAGCATTCCATTGTTGAGGACAAGTTTTATAAGATGCATAAAATTGTGATGAAGGATATTATGCTATACCTTGTTGAAATGGTTTCCAATGCCTTCTTTTTGCAACTTGAAAAGATGGTTCGGTTGTCCCATTACTCCCTTGGTAGAGAGCTTGGAGTCTTGACAATGAGGGGCATCTTTCTGTATCATGATTGTTATCACATAAACTTGTCAAAACCTAAAGGGTTTGTGGTTTCTACCTAAGTCTGTATTTTTTCCTTTCTCTCCTCCTTTTGCAGACCCGATTGTAAGTTTTTCCTCTCGGCTTGTAGTTTTTCTTCTTTCTGCCTTCGTCTGTTTGATTAACCTGTTTTCTCTAAGACCGATCATTTCTCTCTTGACCTCTGTCACTGATCATTTGTTTTCCCGAGCCCTCAGTCAGTCTTCCAAGTAATTGTTCATAGAAACCATAGCAATAAGCACAAGAGTATCACTTAGAGCAGGTTGGTATGGACTTAAAACAAGCGAGTGAGCAAGATCATCTTTCAATGGCAATGATCCATCAGGCAGATCGAATCGACGACCATCAGGCGATCGGGATCATAGAGTTTCACGAAGTATAGCATCAGATTTATGAAATCGCAAGGTCAATCCTAGTTGTTGATCCTGGGAAGGAAACGTGGCACGAGATTAGCATTTCCCTGACTCGCAGAATGGAGAAATGAAAGGGCAGATTCATGAGGATTTGTGAAATGCAAAATGATCTGCGCAGTTCATTTTAGAAGGACATGTGGTGCACGATTAGAAATTTTGTGGTTTCATGATATGGAGCGATCAAAGTGAAGAGTCTTTAGAACTCGCGGAATGCGAAATAGAGAAAATATCGTAGTCATTGATCAAAAGAGAGATTTGGACCATCTAAATCCAAGTATAGGAGCATAGGTGAAGATCAAATATGGACCGTTATATCCGAGAGCGTGAAGGGACATATGGACCATTGGGACAAAGGTAGATCAGGGTCGTCTGATGCAAGGAGACACGTGTCGCTTGATCCAAGCAATCGCGATTTCGCGACTTAGAGATTTTAGCATGGAACACAGTGGAAAATTACGAAATGCAAAGTCATGAAATGGTCTGAACCGTCCAACTAGGGGAGCACGTGGCAATTGATAAGAGAAATCATGATTTCATGTTTTAGAGGTTTCATCATGGAGCAAGGCGCGAAGCCCCGAGTCCCAAAATTGTTAGAATATAGAAGATTGTGTGCTCGTTTTACCATTGACGATACCCTCGTCACCCAACCATAGGCCAAAGCCACCCTTTGAGCACCTTAACCTTAACTGAGAATTACTCCAGAAGCAAACCCTAGGCTAGATAGCCAAACAAGGTGTAGCGCATTTTCCTCCAAGGATAGCGCATCAACAATAGTTGATCAGATAGTCCAAACCCTAGCCAAGAGATAGTCCAAGCCAACACCCAAAACTGGTTGCTGCAGCAGCTGCACCTGCAACTCTCCTCCACATGTACGCACCAAACTAGGAACTGCAGTGTGCACTAGTTGCTCTCTGCAATTTTGAGATGTGTCAAATGAGAACCGACGCCCTGTATTTATAGTGGTTCTGCCAGATTTTCTGGGGCCGAATTCTCCTTCTGGATATGTGTCTGTTCAGTATATTATTATTATTTCTTGCTAACTTCTTCTCTTGGAGGCTAATAACCTAATATAAATGATCTTCTTGAGCCGACAAGACTTCTAGGGTTATTAGCCAACTCATTAGGGTTTTCTCTTGCTTTCTGGATTCTTCTATTCTCGTTAGGTTTACACATGGAGGTAAATACCTCCCACAAATACCATAATATTAACACTCCCTCCTAGCTAGGGAGGTATTACAGGTAATGGTCTTGAGCACAAAAACATACCATTTACTCGACAACATCAATATAGTCATTTAGACTATCTCATGACTAGATCATGAGCATCACCATCACCATCAGCTGCATCATTTCTCGAAACCATACTTCATCTGAGTAATTTAAACATGATGCTGGATAAGTCACTCACACCATAGAGTGATACAAGAGTCATTCTTATAATCTAGAAGAGTAAATGCTCTGAACTATTTTCTGTCTAGAAAATATTTGTTCATCATTCTTCTGGATGATAATTATCTCCAATAAACTGTTGATAGTCTTCAAGGCAATTAGAACAAGGATAGAACACAACTGTGTCTATTCATAGTAGTACATAACTACAATCCAGTGGTACACTACCACACCAAGTAACACACAAGTACTTGATCAACAATGTATAGTCACGAACAATGGAACATATCCACCACAATAGTCTTCATCTACTGTCATATAGTCTTCATAACAAACATCTGATAGCAACCTGCACATAAACAATGTTATGGTATAAACTGGATCATATGAGCCAATCTTTCACTCACATCTGTGAGCTCTGAAATAATATCTACCTCACGAATAGTGGAATATATCCACCACAGTAGTCTACATCTACTATCATATAGTATTCATAACAAACATATGATAGCAACTTGCACAGAAACAATGTTATGATATAAATTGAATCATCTAGGCCAATCTTCCACTCACATCTGTGAGTTTTGAAAGAATATCTGCCTCAGAGTTATAATAATGAGATATCCAGACTATTCTTCTCAAGCAAGGAAGAATAATTGTCCTGCCTTCTGAACCTGGACCATTCCCCACCCTGGGCCATTCTTCCTACACTAATCAAAGTGCACTCTGGAGAGAATGTATAACTCTAAGGAATGTTGAGTCTGGACCATTCCCCACCCTGGGCCATTCCTCCTACACTAATCAAAGTGCACCTTGGAGAGAATGTATAAACCCTAAGGAATGTCTATCCCTGATTGTTGAGCCTGGACCATTCCCCACCCTGGGCCATTCCTCCTACACTAATC
>JZKD02S2199151.1:138437-149172 GCA_000966675.3 Picea glauca | reverse complement strand
TATGGATAAAGAGACTTTGTTAGCCAAAAGGCTTAATGGTGGAGTCCATGTGTATTCTTTGTAAGGATTACATACAGGTGAATATCGTCATAGAGGAAGCTGCTAGACAAGTGAAACTCACAGAGTCAAGAAAGTTGGAGGAGTCCTTGCATGCATACAATTATTGAGGTTTAATTTTGATTCTTACACTATGTTGAAAACATTGTTATCCAGTATCCTTAATGAATTGAGGTCCAATTTGCAGTTTGTTAACCCTATATTTGGCCCAAGCACAATTAGGGTTATTCTAAACAGAGTTCGATGCACAGGACTATGTTAAGAGCTTTGGCATAAGTATGGATTTTGTCCACTTTAAAGGAGGATGCTTGGATTTATGTTGTTTCATTTAGGTACTCATCCACCTTAGAGGCACTTCTACATAATTGGAGGCACTTCTACATATTTCAAGGCATTTATACATATTTGGAGAAGTACACATTTGGAGGAGAGTGCTTCGCCCTAGGAGGCCACTTCCAAGGTAGGCACTCTACTTATGATGTCACTTATCAACTTTTGAAGAAGAGCACTCCACCTATTTTCACACGTCCTTGGCATTTACCTCACCTACAAAGAGGGCACTCCACCACTTTGACATTTTCTTGCTACTTTCTTGGGATGTTATTATATTTTATCCATCTTCTATTTTAGGATCCTTCTAAAGGGGAAAATATTATATGTTATTTTATGTATGAACCCCTCCATTAAGGTATAAAAGGGATGGAGGTCATTGTCTTTGGCATCGATTGTTTTAGTCTTGATCTATTTCTTTGTAAGGGCTTTGATCTCTCAAGATCTATTAGGAGCAGTAGTGTGTCGGTGAATTGTACCATCCCTTGTTGCATTTTGGACATGGTTATTTCAGCCTCTTTGTAATGTAATCAGAAGGAGTTCAATGTGATCTATTATGTTTCTATTCCCTTGCTATCCTTGGTGTTGTTTTAACTTTTGAATAAAGCAATATTTTTGTGGTGTATTCAATTCACTGTCATTGCTATAATTTGATTAACATATTGGCCCTTCAACGTGGGTAAAAAGTGTCTGATTGAAGGAGATATTTGTGTTTTATGACTCCATAGTACTTTGGAATCAAGGCACCAATCAATTATGATTAATTTTCAGCACTTAGGGTTACCGGAAATTTGCAAAGTCTATGTTTTATTGAGCAAGAAATGTACAGATCTGGATTCTTATTCGAATATTTCAGTATTATGGTTTCAAATTTTCACATTTTGGGTTTATTATGCATTATTATAGTAGATCTGAAGTTAGCTCTGAAGTTAGATCTGGATTTTTACATTTCAGAGTTGGAGATTTAGAGTTTTATGGTCATATTTATTACAGATATGAACCTTTATGAGAAAAAATTAGGTTTGAAGTTGCAACTTTGGTACTTTATTGGGTAGATCTGAAACTGATTTGAATTTTAACAGCAAATAGAGGTTTCATACCAACAGATTTAGGGTTTATATATTCAGATCTGAACTGTAATTTAGGTTTTATCCACAGATTAGGATTTCTAGATCACAGATTTATTATACTATTTGTCAACTCTATTGTGTATTTGATGGATAATTGGGTTGTCAGAGGAATTAAAGTGTTCTTATTACTTGTCTGGGCCGATAACTTGCATATTTACAAATTTATTTAGTGAATTTTGGGTCAAATAGGTGATTTATATTCCAGATTTCCCATGTACATTAAAGACCTAATTGGGGACTCCCTCCTAAGACTAGCACATACCAGCCTCAAAGCAAGAAAGGGTTTGTGTATGGTGATAGTGGCACAATCCCTAATATGTTTATCTGTAATCTTCCAAGAAAGCAATTTCTAGTCGATTTTGGGTTATAACATAATCAAAGTGGTTAGCAATGGTTATTGAACATGTCATGAAACCTTCTGGTAATCTTTTATTCAAAAAGTCCAATAAATCAAGATTATGTTGAAGTAGATCTCTCCAGGAGTCTGGACAACAATCTTTAGTGACCCCTCTTAGATTTGGTAACATGTTCAAGTCACGACAAGTTAACTATCTAGATAATACCATGTATCCCCATTTTGCATGTAGAGCCCCCAATCAAAAGACCAAGATATGTTCCATGGTAATGTATCCCAATCCAAATATGTTGTTTTTTGAGAAGTCAAGATCAAGATATATGGGGATGGCATCCATAGAACCATCAACATAGACTAGTGCACCTAACCCAAGGATATTTGAAACATGCACTTACCATCACAGAACTAGACAAATGTGTTGCGACATTGGTGACAACTGGTTAAGCTAACCCCTTGGGATAAATCACATGTGCATTAAAAACAAAGAACATAAACCAAAGGCATAGAAAATTCAGATCTCAATATAAATTTCACTCCAAATTTCTCTCACAAACTCAGAAATGCAGACTGGTATGAAAAACTTAGATTTTTTTGTATTTTAGAATGTGGGAGGGACTATTTTGTAGGCAAAATTTAGGATATTAGTGTCCCTAGTTTATTTGGATCCATGGAAATGTAGACCCTGGGTCCTCCATAGGCGGCTCTAGTAACATAGAAGTTAAGAATTGTTTAGTTCATACGACAACTATCAATAATTAAAATCTGATAAAAAAATAAGATTTTGCAGGACCTATCTATGATTAAGAACTTGTTAAAGAGGATAAGGAGACTCGTTGGCAACATCAGGGAAAGAAGAAGAGGCAAATAAATTAAAAAAAGGCATGAGGAATGGTTTTGAAAATATGGTTGACTTGACTTCTCAAGATAAGGGCAAGGACTGGTAAGATTCTATTTAAAATCTCCAATAGTTCAAAGGGAAGTTTATAAGAGCATGCAAAATCTCAAGGAATATCATTGTAGCAACTTGAAATAGGGAAAACTAGAGGCCCATACTTCTTCAAGTCAAGCTCAACGTGTAGTTGGAACCCACACCTTATAGTGGAATTTTGGTTATGATAATAAATCATTGATGCTTTTGAGTCTTAACTATCACTTTTGAAGCATTATGGGACCTTCAACCAACTACCCAATGAAGATGACTATCAACAAGAAGTGCATTGTTGCATGGAAAGAAGAAGAGGAAAATGAATAAAAAATGCATGAGGAATGTTGTTGTTAGGAAAAGTAGTGTAGACTCGCCTGGCCTTTTGAAGTCTACAACAAAGGACACACAAATTGAGGTATATTAGGGTCTACTCAAGACTACCAACACTAATGAAAGTATGGGGGAAAAGTAAATAAGTGGACAAACAAGAAACCAAAAAAGGAGGGATCAAAATGATATCAAATCTCTCCATATGCTTAAGAAAAAATCTAAAGAGTCAAGGCTACCTTTGATGTTTCACACAGAATGATCACAATCGTTGTTCTAAATACCTCCACAAAACCATGTCTACAAATGGGTGTTACATATTATATAGTCATTACCATTAAGAATCAACCTTCAATAAGGGAGGCTTGAGAAAATTTTGAGGTTGAGCAAATTTTGAGGTGTCCTGATAGATTTTTGACAACAACTATTTGGTGCTACATGCCAAGGTAAGGAACAAGGATAAAAATATTAGACAACTATAAGCAACCAGGAGGAGTACCCTTCATCGAGCTCATATGACATTCTCTACAACAACCATTGACTAGGGAATATTTGTAGAGGAGGAAATATGACAAAGAATTCAACATGAGACAACAAGGAAAAGATCGACTAACACAATATCTACATCGATGAAAGAGGTTGTATTGAATCTATATTCATTGCACCTAGCATAATCTATGGATTTTCACTACATGGCAACATATGTGTAGACATCGAGAGTAGAGAGAAACAATTCCATAGAGGATATTACAAAGGGAAACTACAAAAAGTTACAGGAGGGGATATTCCACTGGTAGGAGCTCCACATAAAACCACACCAAGTCAAGCTCAAAAAGTATCCCACAATTTTTTTTTAGGTTGATGGATGAATTTAATAGAGTATAGTGGATGACTTAAGTCTTTTGGAAAAGGATTTGGACAAGGACAAGGATAGTCATTACCTTAGAGTATGTTTTTTCTATGTAGGATCAAAATAGTGTGTTTCTGTTATGCGAGACCAAATTGGGGTTAGCATGTCTAGTTATAAAGATGGGGATGGCCATTTATAGGCTATAGAATAGTTCAATCAGATGACTGATAAGGAAGAGGAATTCTTCCAAACAATTTTGTATGAAATCTCCATATCATGTGAAGTATGGAAGAATAAATATATTTAGACTTGGGTTGAAAGATAGGCCTTTACCGAGCAAGGATATGATACATTATACATAGTATAGGGTGAACTATTAGTGCTAGAAGCACATCACTACATTTAATAGAGGAAAATTCAACACTAGTTGAGCATAAGGTCCAGGTTCAGGAATATTGGGCATACTCAGTTGAAGCTAAACATAAGAAATCTCAGTCAGAGAAGGGAAAAAAACACAAGTACTCGCAGACAACAACAAATTAACTAATAATGAATGTAGATTTTGGGCCAAACAATTGATGTAGCTAGGAGGCTATTAAGCGCTCCAAGGCTAGATAATTGTTGGCATTTCTCTTTTTCCTTTCAATTTCATAATTAAATTTCAATTTCAATTTCATAATTAAATCTGAAAAAAGAGCGAGGCATTTCTGGTCATGGAAATCTACCTTTCCTTCTGTCATTGTTAGGGCTAAGGTGTTGGACCTCTTTCTCCTCTTTCCATGCCCTCTTTATCCTATGTTCGCGACCTCTCTCTCCTAGTTTGTTCGTGCCATATTCTTTATCCTCTGTCTACTACTTCTATCTCCATCTATGGCCGGTATATTGTTGTCACAGGGATATGACAGTCGAACTCTTTACTGTTGCAGGGATATGGATCAATATTGGGTGCGGGGATATGACATATGGCCACAAGCGTGCAAGGATGGGGGGTTATGGAGTGCACGGATGTGGCCAGGGTATGGAGTGCACAGGGATGTGTCCGGGGTATGGAGTGCACAGGAATGCGGTCGGGGTATGGATCGCATGGGGGATATGCATACACAAATGGGGGCTTCGTTTTTGTTAAAAGGGTTTAAGGTTTTGTTATTTATTTATTTTTTAATTTATGTATTTATAATATATAAATTATATATTATATATATTATATATATATATATATAGTGGGTCTAATGGTTAAGAACATGTGTTTTCTCCTAAGAGGTCACAAGTTCAAATCTAGAGGGGCGTAGGGTATGTATACCTCCGGCATAGACTTTATGAGTCAAATCACTGGGTGGAGGGGATCCCTTGTCCCACAAACAAGGGGGTCTCATACAACAATTTGGTGTTTATCTTGTTATTAGAGATAAATTTGAACAGGGATTATGTTTATCTTTTTGATATTGACATTCTTTTGTATGAGATGGTCAATGACAATGGTTAGCGCGACCTAGAAGGAAGATTGAAAACATTATGGGTTAACACCCAAATTTTTGTTGTTACCACTTATTAGTAATAGGTTTGTGTGCAAAGTGACCAAACACTCTTATAATAATCAGAGCAGGTTAGAAATTCTTGAGCTACTGCGTGGAGGAGCAATCTGTCTATCTCACCAGGAGTCGTCCGTCAATATGTTGCGTGGAGAAGCTATCCGTCAAACTCTGATTCATTGTGCATGGAGGAGGTCACATCTTCAAGCTGCTGAAGAGTTTTGAAGGGGGCACACTGCATTGAAGGATCATTGTTACTGTTAATATGCTGAAGAATTTGATGTTCACCAGAATTGTATGAGAGTTCAAGTCGCCTCTGTGGATTTGACTACTAAATCGTTGCCACTGTTCGCAAGGAATTTCTTGCAAATTGTCACATATTTTGACTGCCAGAGCTGAAGGGAGGGCACATATCATTGTTGTTACCGCCAATAGACCCTGAAAACTATTATCAAGAATCATTCGTTGTCTTCCCTGGTGGTCATGTTCTATCCAGATCATAGAAGATTTGTTGTACCATATCACGAGAGATTCATTGTCAGGAAAGATGAATAGGAGCCTGTCATGATCTATTGTAAGATTAGGATTTTATCACATCATCTCGAACCTTCAATGAGTGCTAACCACTTGTGAATTTGAAGATGCGTAAATTTGGGTCATAATACACCTACCTAACTCCACCATCCCTCAAGTCAACATCGTGGGCCAAAATCAACGATCATCACATCATTATCTATTTAAGACATCCTAAAATATAATCATATCTCCATACATGACCAAGAGAAGTGAATCACATCTATCAAATTCATAAAGATATACATATGCACAAGTCACATACATCCTAAAATACCAATCTCATGGTATAGGTAACAACCCACATAATGTGATGAACACCATATGAAAATGATAATATCTATCATGAACCTCAAAACCTATGGCAACTAAAACAACATGAACTAGGTCAATTCCATATTTTTGACAAAATATTTATGCAAGAGTAACATCATGGTCAACACCCTCTATCTACTATAATTTAGTAACCTTCGCCCTATAGTGTATAACACTCACATTGGTTGTAATCTTAGAATTAATCACTAATTCCACAATAGGTTTTGGACCTGTCTCTATGGCATCTTACCATGAATTATATCCACATGCATCCTCAATTATAGAAGCATAATCTAGCGTCTCACTAGAATTTACAAGTGCCACAAGATCAACAAGTAACTCATACAGACCACCTTAACTCACCCCTCTAGAAAAAGTCCTCAGAATAGATAAACTAAAATCATTGATGGTGCAATGTTGTCCCTCAAATGAATCTCTCCAATGTACATATATCATACAATAAACTAAAAGAATATTCTTCTTCAAACCAGGAACCAATAGAACATAAGTCAATAACATCACCTCAAGGCATCTAGAAGGAAATGGAGCCAAGTACTCCTCTCAAAAGATAAGTAGCATAATCACCAAGTGTTGGGTATAAATTGAAGCGATAGTGTACACAATGTACTAATCTAATGGTTATGAATTAGATCCCAACAAAAATGAAAGTAGAATATCAACTAGAGTTTAGAAATTTCCATTTATAACTACTTTCCCTTTCTGGAAAATTTGAGTTGGGAACAATCAAAATTGTGATTTTGATGGGTCAGTGTAGCTTTTGGGGGTACCTTCCACATGATGACACACATTTTAGGGCTATTATTTGTGCTAGCTTTAATGGGTCAAAATTAGGATTTTTCCTAGTGACTTATAAAGGTCTAGTGGAGGTGGGAAGTGAGGTGAAACAGATAGTAAACGTGTTGATAATGGTATATTTCAACAAAAACTTGTGGAAATGTCACAATTGAGTAGTTTTTATGTGATAACATACTTCCCCACGATGTGTGAGGTTAGGAGTAAATTGTATGACCAAAATACATCACAATTTTATTTGCAATGCTTAGAGAGGACCAAGGAGGGAGTCAAGTGTCCAAGGAAGGAGGACCACCTGCGAATGAACCATAGAGTACCACCTATCAACAACAAAGTCAAAAGGTGATAGGTGTACAAGATCCCAATAGGGACAAGTTAGGCATATCAATACTCATAAAGAAATCTCATAAAAATGATACAATGGTATGCGTGGCATGAGGGAGCCAAGTGAATGAGACAAAATGGGGTCTCAATATAGTACAACATGGGGATGAAAAATAAATGCCAAAGTATAATATAGTGATATGAACAATCATGCATATAAATTCCTAGAACAATGGGGTCATGTCCAACGTAGAAGCATCATGACTACAAATAATATGGATACATAGGAATTTATTCCCTACCCCAAGGGGGAGGGGGAAGGAATAAACCCGAGAAGCCCCGATGAACATGAAACAAACTAAGAAGCCCCACTAAATAGGAAATGTGATCCATAGATCTCAAATGAGCCAAGGAGGAGGGATATGAATTGCAGAGGAGGGATAAGAATTGGGATCATTTTCTCTTCTGGGGTGAATTTGAACCAGAATCCTAGCCTAAGGACAAAAAGAAGAATTCATCCAATAAATATTCAACACCCCAGAGTAGTAAAAGTAAAAGAAGAGACATTTCCCCAATGATTACAAAGGAGCCAACCTCTTCTTCTAAGTCCAAAAGAGCCAAAAATAAGCTTGATTTCAGCCAAGCTACAAAAGGGCAAACTAGTGCCTCTGATAAAAATGTCTTGAACCTGCCTTATATAGATTGAGAGGAGGAGATAGAGCTTATAGAAGAAGAGGTGCTAAATACTACTAAAGCAAGAAGGCTATGAAAAATATTTTCATTTTTATCCTAGGACCCTCATGCACACTATGGCATGCATTTTCTTAAGGCAAATTATTTTAAAACATGCCTTTTTTTTCTAATAGAAAAATTGGTTTTTGAATGGTAGCAATCATTTTGACTTGTTGGGTTGGATTTAAAATTTTAGAATGAAGACCAAAGGGTTAAACTTTTAGAATCCATAGAGTTAAACTTTAAGTCACTTGTTTATTGTTTCATGTAATTAAACACCTTCGAGCAGTTTCTAAGTTAATGGGGGTTTTATGAAATATGATTGTTGGATCTAGAATAGAATTTTCAACCCCGTGATAGTTAGGGTTATTAATTATCTATCATATATATATATATATATACATTTTGATATGATCATTGATAAACAAGAGGTGGACGAGATAGAGATAGAATTCTAAAGAATCTAGCAATCCAATTTCAAAATTAAGTTAAATGTAGGTGAATTTGACAAATCCATTATCATATTTGAAAAAAAAAATCTAGATGGAGAATACTCTATACACATTGTAATCAAGCTTATATAACATTTTGAATGATATTTGAACATTTACAATCATCATAAAGTCTCGAATTTGAATTTATGAATGTATTTAAGTGGTTTTGGTGTGTTTATTTTGATTAACGAGCTCTAGACCTACATCAAGACCCTTATCTTGTACATGGGGAAAAATTGAAGAATATGATGAAATCAGTTTGTAGAAAAGTTGATATAGTACAACCTAGTACTATTAGATCTCCTTTGGGTGTGAATGTTTACATGGTATTTTGGAATTTTTATAAGGTAGCTTAACTTGTTCAACATTTCCCAAGAAAGCATTAGATTTAATTTTATTTTTGCACTTTAGTATATTTCACGATTGAAATTAAAAATCTAATAATATAGCAAGATAATAAATGTTATAGAAGTTGTTATAGAAACGGAGTATGATGGGTTGTAGAAATTGTTGGTAGCTCCATCTTGGAATTTTTTTATTTCCATTTATCACTAATTATATACCCTAGTATGCATTTCTTTGAGGCATTAAACATTGATTTTTACTCTTTGAAAATTAAAAAAGAAGTTCAGGGTGGGGGGGGATTTGAATCATTTTTACATGAAATCAAGTTTTAGGTGTAAAATAAAATACAAAATTTTAGGAAAGATTTTAATGATAAATTACACATTTTCCAATTTTCTATATAGTGAACCATGCATTTGTATAGAAAGGTTGGTCATTATAGTGCATGAAAGAAATATAAATCCTTTCATGCATTTGCATAGAAAGGTTCGGCATAGAAAGGTTTGCCTTCACTAATGGTTTTCCTAGAAAGGTTGGGCATGCATTTTAGTGAAGCTAGTCAATTTTGGTCAAATCATGGTCAAATGCCAACTTGGAAAAGCCATAACTCACCAAAGAAGATTGTTTTAATGATTTTGGTTATGGAGCTTCATTCCCTTTATTTATTTGGATTATTATTTATTTTAAGGATATGTAGGACATGATTCCAAGATTTGTTGATCTTTAAACCCTCATCTATCTTCATATTATTCATTTTCAACTTGATTTCTAGTGCTTCCCATATTTTTATTTTTCCATGATGTTCTAATTTAGCGATGATCTTAGTGTCCTCGATACATATGTGATGTCTAGTGTTTTGCGAGTGTTCAACTAAAGCAAATTTATTTGATTGATTATGTCTAATGTCAAGAAAATTCTCTTTCAACCTTACTTGGAATGATCTTCTCATTTCACCAATATATTGCTTACCACAAGAGCATGGGATAAAATATACACCTTTTTTCACTTTCTGGTTATGGCATATTTTTCATGATCTAGCATTTTCCTTAGGGTTATAGGAGGGGAAAAGGGTAATTCAATATTACTTTTCTTCAAAATCCTTGCGATTTTTTCAGTGGTACCTTTAATGTATAGGAGGTTTATGGTTTTACCTTCCTCATTATCATTGTTCCTGATACACAATCCTCTCCTGACTTTTAAGACAACCATATTAAACTATTTTTCTTTGTATCCATTCATTTTGAACACATTCTGCATGTGTACTAAGGGCTTGACCCACCATATCCACAAAGGAAACATACCAAGAATATTTGTCTTATGAACAAGATATGGTACTATCCATTTTGAGGTTTGGCATAGAGATTTTTCTTATAGACTACACTACATTGCACCATAATATAAGCCCTACAGTCTTTGCAAACCATGTAACACCATTCAAATTAGACACAATATTCTTCCGATGAATTAGCTATACTATCGACGAACTTTTTTCGTCGATAGTATAGCAAATCCGTCGCAAGATTATTTGCATTTCTCTCTCTTGTGACAATATCAAATGATGCTTGGATTCATTTCATATTTGGTTTATCAACTTGAAATCTCAATTTGATACTTTGCAAGCTAGTTGGACCTTCAT
>JZKD02S2199151.1:104349-121434 GCA_000966675.3 Picea glauca | reverse complement strand
AAGTGAACAGGAGAGGATCCCTTCCATAATAGGATCCATTGTATGGTGTTGCCCTACCTCAAGGGTTTGGTAATAATAAAGTGTGGTTTCTTCTATATTGATTTGTGGATCTATTCAGTATTTGTGGTGATTATATTTGTAGATCTATTCAGTCTTTGGTTCTTAACAATGAAACAAACCCCTAGATATAGTTTTAGTATTTATAATGCAGTCTAAATTAAAAGAATCTCTCACCCAGAACAAGACCTATTGTATGAATATTACCAAGCATTCAACCAAATGAAAATTCCCAAGATTGAATATGACCACACAAACTACTATTTCAATTTTTAAATTGATCCCTACATTATAGAAAGAAGCCAATGCAATGAACTAAACTAAAATGAAAATACAACTTGTCTCTACGTCCTTGGAATTGGTGGGCTCTTGTCAATCCGGTAGCGAGTTGTAGGAACTCACAGAATCACAAACAAGTAGATATCATGAACCAGAACTGTAGCTTTATTAAAAACAAAGTATCAAATATTACAACGCTTGCATCACATTTGCATGTGCAGGAGTCTGATAATGTTGAACAACAAATAACACCCATCTATTTCTTCGATTTAAGAGTTACATAAACATTTTTCTCTCCCAATTTATAGAATGGATACATTTATATAGAAAATCCCTAAGCTAAAAGACAAAATCGACCTCCTCTGTTCTCATGGAACATAATGGAAAAAATAGTTACATGAACCATCAGATCGAACTAGTTTCAATCCTTTATAACCATCTATACAATTTTACCAATGATCAAATCAGGGTTTGATATTATTGTTATTTTCATGACATTGGAAGCATACATATAACATCCCAAATTTCGTGAATATTGGTTATGCGATCATCCTGGGCATTGGAATGTTTGATTGGTTGTTGAATGGAGCTCTATGCTGACGAGGAAGGGTCTGGGCACGAAACAAGAGGTCACAATCCATGCTGAAAATTAGTCCTCTAATACCCATGTGATCAATATGAACTTGGGTGCATGTGCATGTGCAAACCTTCAAATATGGGTACTAGAATAGTTGTGGAGATAAAAGAACAGAGCTAGCATTCTTCATTAGTAAAATTTGCTTAAAATATCTTATTAGTTCATCAAGAACTTAAGAAACAAAGAGAAATAATCAACTATACCTCAAAATTCTTATTGATAAGTTGAGGGCTTAGAAACATGAGGTTGGTGATATGATGGCTAGGTTTTAAGTTTAGAAGTAGGATAATAATGGAAAAAAATAGGTGGTTTAATATGGCAATTTGGGAGGCCAACAATACTCTCCCACAGCCAACAATGGAATATATTATGATCCTCACTTGAGTGTTAGTGCCAACTTTCTATGCCATGAATAATCCGATTATAGAAAAATAAAGCATTAGAGCCTACCATTAATATTAGAGGCATTGGTGATGGCATTTTGTCTTTTTTGTATCTAATTCGAAGTTGAAGCAAGAACCATGTAATTGTTTACCAAAATGCATCTCTAAAGACTGTCCCGGGACAAGAAAACACATAGATAATTGTTGATCTGTAAACTAACATGGATATTCCATTGGAACAGTTCGTCACCACATATATGATAAATAAAACTGAAATCTACACTATGAGGGTTAAATTCCTTTAGATTCTATAATTTTTAGTTATTTATTTTTTTCTTATGCATAAAATAGATCAAATGTTGAAAATACATAATAGTAAAATACGATCACACCCCATCCACAAAATAACACAAACATTTTCTCTAGGAGTCCTTTACGAGAGAAAACCCAGCTAGAAGGTGAGGCTACTCTGTTATATTTTCTCTAGTATGGAAATAATGCAATTACAAAGGAGAAGACACTCTCTATGGAGTTACCTGAGACTTGTGGTTTGTTAGGTTGATACAAAAAATTAACCCCCTCTGTTATTCTCTCTAATTTCCCACTAATAGTTGTTCTTCTCTTCTACGGAACAAAATACAATAACATAGAATGGAACCCCTTCTCCTCCTAGTGGCCTGGTATTTAACATAGCCTGATAGCCATCTAAGGGTAGGTTTTTTACTTCCTCAACCATCAAATGTGATAGGATTTTGGACCTCTTGAATCTTATTGAAATCACATACATGGCTATCCCCATATGCATGAGTAGTAAGGGCTGATGTGGCATCCTCTTGTTCCATGGTGGTCAATATGCGGGAAGCATAAATTTTGCATACAAGCTTCAGTTTACATGTTTTTTGCACCATTGGAAATATATTGACGTCTAGAGTAGTGTCACAAGGTCCGATCTATGTTGGGAAAGTTTTAACCCCAAAATATGTCATTTGATTCCTCAAAATGGCCCTGAAAGGTTCCGGAACCCATTTTTCCAAAGTGGGACTTGCCACTAAAATGACCCTACAAGCTAATTCCCCCAAAATTTTCCTCTCCGAAAGCATCGAGATAAATGAAAAATAATATAATGATCCAATTCAAATAATTTGGCTACCATAGAATGGTTGAAAACTAGGACATATTTTAATCCCTAACCTCCTAAGTGATTTTACTTAGAGAGGCTTTTCAAATTTGCCAAATGAAATCCTTGATATTCAGAACTACGCTTCCACAATTAATTGAAACAAAGCTTCAAGATGCAGCTAAGGATTCCTTTCGAAATGAGATCTAGAAAGTGCCAATAAACTAGAATGACTTCGATAACTGACTTTATAAGGACGAACCTTCCACCTCGATAAATCCACTAGTTGAACCAGATATTTATGCTCTGCTCTATCCGGGTGAGAAGAAAATTCTAATTTGCAATACTATAATTTTTTGGTTTGAGAACAAATCCAAGGCATTTAATCCCATCCCCCAACACTTAAGGGGAAAATTGAACAAGGTTGAAAAAAATATTATATTCTCCTCCTCTAAATATGGAAGGTAAATCATAGATGTGTTCACATTAATGAGCATTCATGTTGCATCACAGAATAGATTTATAATGTCGTTCAAAATTCTTCCTTCAAGTGTTGCACAAAAGAAAAAGATTATCACATTATCCACAAAAAGCAAGTGAGTAAGTTTGTCATATTTACCCAACCTAATCCTTTGAAAGGAATTCACTTGTTTTTCCTCAACAAGAGAATGACTAAGACCATCATCTACTAACAATAAAATATATGGTGACAGTGGGAAACTGTGCCTAAGACCACGACCTGATTTAAAGAAAGGTGATCATGCACCATTGATTAAGAAAACAAATGAAATTGTTGTGACACAAGACATGATCCATTTAAGCAATGGTAGATAAAAAACGATATGTAGAAGCAAGATGATTTATAAAAGAAGTGGATTTCCCATTATTGAGGATGGCTAAATCATGAGGAAATGATCATTGGAAATAAGTATGGTGGAGTCACTTCTGCTATGAGTATGATTGGTTGGGAAGAACTGTGTCTGTGCCAACCAAGTTTGGTGGATTAAGGGATTGGGAGTGTACCTGCAACATGAAGAGGTTCTAAATCTCAGTATGCTTGGATCCTTGTACTATTTTATTTTGGGCATGTTGGCCACCTATTTCAACTAGGGGGTCAACTCCATGTTCCATGAAGATATGTACCTATTGGTACAACCATTTTGGTAACTTTTTGATCAACAGGGCAAATGTTTCTCTCGACATGCTTTTCAATGTAACTGAAATATCCGCTCCCTTGCATGGGATAAGATTGTAATATGATAGAATGGGTCAATTTGTGTCTAGTTACCTAGGAATTCATCATTAGAGGAGTCCCTTTCACTGAGTTTTTTTTTCCTCGGGTTATTAATTTGGCCTAACCAGTCTTATTAATTTCCCTTGAGTTTTTCACTCCCACAATAATTCTTCAAAGTGGTGAAAGGTGTTCTAATGATCGATACCATGGGGTGAATAAGGTCTAGAAGTATTTTAAATTACCATGCTAGAAATTTCCTAGAGTCTTGTGGAATTCCATTAAGTTTTGATAGGATTTTTTTTAATAATTAAAATTCCCGCAAATTGGGGATTTTTAATTATTTTTGATGTAAAATGTAAAAACGTGGTCCTTGGGGATTTTGTATAGGGGTATGAGTAATCAAATAAAAAATTTCATAAACCCCTACACCCTTGTACCAAGTCTCAACTCATTTGGACAAGTTTTGTTAGGCCTTTGTCCATGAGGAGTCCAAGTTGATCAAAAATCAGCATGTAATTGGTTTAATAAAAGTAGCCAAATTTTGTAAAAGTCACTCAAGTCATGAGAGAGAGTGGTAAAAGTGTCCCAAATGTTTTTCCTAAGTTGGGAAAACGATTTCCAACTTAGAAAGACCCCCTTTTCTTAGCTCACAACCCACATTGACCATCTTCTTAGAAGAGGGGCGCCCCCCTTTGCTAAATATCTCATGAAAAAATAAAAATACTTCATGGATTCCCCAAAAAATTTGGTAAACCTCCCCACTCATCCCCAATTCACTTTTAATTAATGGGAAAGGGGTTTTCCCCCTTCCCAACTCACTCCTCAACCCTCACCCTCCTCTCTTGACCTAAAATTGTGCCCCCCTTGATGAGACCCTCTTCCATAGATGGGTGCCACTTGGAGCCGATACAAGTGGGCTCTCTCCTCCTCTTCTCCTATAAATTGGACCCTCCCCTCCTCATTTTCTCATCTATTCTCATAGCAAGTCTATTATGCCAAAATTTCTCCTCTCTTCTCTCTCTCTCTCTCTCTCTCTCTCATGTGCTCATGTGTAAATCTTGCTACAAGTATTTGTAGCAACATTTTTGTGGATAATAAAGGAAGCTTTGGAGAATATATGGTGTGCATTGGGAGTCTTCTTGGTGTCTCCACTATGTATTTGTGAGGTGATATATTTCCATTTTTTTTTTCTTTCACTAGTTCTATTTGGAGACTCAAGCAAAGTATTTTGCTTGGGTGATGTTAGTAATAGTATTGCTATTAACCTTGTGATAGTTTCTTATTTAGTTTGAAAAGTATTTTACAAACTTTTTGGATTCTCTCACCTCCATGTTTCATTGTATAGCAAAGACAAGCCTTTTGGGGGATCACTAAAGGATTGAAAGATTGGCTTTAGAGTGGAACGCCAACTCTTTTAATCATCCAAAGTTTCAATATTTATCCAAATTTTTTTTCCTTCCTCTTTCTCATTTCTAAATGTTGTTATGATTTAGAATAGATACTAAAGGTTTCAATATCATTCTCAAATTTTCTACTTAAATTTATGTATCATTGGGCTAATCAAACTTAACAAGTTTTATGGTTTTGTGGCATGTTCTAGAAATTATCTCTTGCTGATTTTTATGCAGATTTTCAACATCAAGGGAGAGTTGCCACTTGTTTTTAGCCCCAAAGGCCTCCAAAAAGCATTCTAGAGTTGGGATATCAAATCCCCTTCCCACTCTTCTAAGTCATTGTAAGCCACCCTTGAGATTCTCTTGGGTCTGCCTTCTTCAAGTTTACATCAAAAATCTGATATTGTAATAGATTAGATTTGCTTTCTTGTTTTTCACTTTTACACCCACCTTGGGCAAAACGGTAGGTATTGTGCCTTCACTTATGCCATTGTTGAGGTTGTTTTTAATTTTCAAGTCCTTCAATTCTTTTATTACACACACCTTGGCCAAAATGGTAGGCATTGTGTCTCCACTTGTGCCATTGTTGTGGGGTTGTTATTTCATTAATTTTCTAAAAAAAACTAATAAAGCATTTCAATTTATTTATTTTTCCCCACCTTGCAAGAGAGTGTCCTAAGCCATTCCTTGCAATAACGGAAGGCTTGTACAATCTTAAAAATCACTGCTAAAGTAATCTTTTTGTTCCCAACATTTGCCCTGTATTCTCTCCCCTTGCCACTTGGTGGATCCTGGGTGACAAGAAAGGGAAAAGGTTGAAGGCTTAGTAATTAGGCATCCAACCATTTATTGTTTTAACCGTCAAAAATAAATCTTCTGGAAGATACTTGGGGTGCTAGGCCAGGGATGATCTCATGACACTAGGTGTCCCCCGGCTTGAGTACACTTGCTCTTTGGATTTGACCTATGGAGATAGGGTAAGGCATTGTTTGTATTACTTATTAATAACCCAACACTTCCTTTTGGTTGAGAGAATAACGGTTTGGGGTAGTCACATAGTCTAGGATTCAATCTATTACATCTAAATCCCCCTAATCAAATAGAGACTTAAAATATACTAAAATTAACCTACACACTACAGTCACAACACTTGCAATCGAATTTTCAAAGCAATTTATTTCACAACATAGCACCTCAAGTTTACATTTCAAGCAATCTCAAGTTGTGTAATTCATATTTCAAGAAAGTCACTTTCAAGCAAGTTACTCTCAAGAAACTCATTTTTTAAGCCATCTCTTTCATTGTGATATCTCATGTTAATTGGTTTATAATCTAATTTCTCCTTTGTATAATTGTAAGATCATCTAATTGGTTATTCTTTTCATCATAAATTCCACCTTTGGCATGCTTCAATTACTTCATTTATAAATTGATGTAAGTTGATTTTTTCATTATCTAACTATTCTTTAGTTTCTTTTATGTATTTTGTGCAACTATCTAACTTGTCATTTTCATTGTAAGCTATCTTTCCATATTCAATTTGTATGTTTCAATTTGTAATTATCCCAAGTATAAAGTGATTTATTGTTGTATCCTATAGCATTGTTTATTTCTTGTATAATTGTACTTAATTCTTTTGTTGTATAATCTAATTGACCCCATTACCCAACCTTAGGCACTAATCATAGTTGACTTAGGGAAAGGGTTGATTTTCATTAAAGATTTGCACTTTCATTGTTGCTTGCCATATAGGCTAGATTCCCCTTGCCTTTAAAAAACTAAAATTAACTCCTAGAATTCATTTAATAATACACATAGTAACTAGGGTCTACCCCCCTTTGGCTTCCCTAGGAGTAAGCCTAGATGGAAGAAGTTCAAGTCGAGGTGACAGTGGGCTTGAACTTAGGAATTGTGCCTCCAAGGACACACTAAGTGGATTGGACTTAGTCCACATTAGCAAGTGTGTATAAAGACGACAACATGGTCCAAACTGTAGGATGCCACTATTATGTGATTGCAATCACCAAATGAAGGTGGTAGTGATATCCTCCGAGAGAAGAATGGCATTGTTATTTTGGTTGTGATTACTAGTTGAAGTTGGTAGTAAGATCCTTTATTGAAGGGGGGCACCACTACTATTGTGGTTGTGATCACCAATTAAAGGTGGTAGTAATACCTTTGCACACCATAATCCCATGGGGTTTGGAGGTCCTACAAGTCAAGGATCCTCTCCACCACATCTTGATTGAACTATTGTAAGCCTGATTAATTGTTCTTAAGTACACTTTAGGTTTGGATTCCTAAGAGTTGCTATAAATTGTGATTTCATTACCTCATTGAGCTCGAGTCCTTCTTGGGGGGAAATACTTGTAAAAACGGTTGATTTGGTTGGGTGCAAAATTGACTCTTGATGTTATTCCCACCCCCCCACACCCTCTCCACTCTTATTCATTGAAGACTGTTTCATGGGATCTTTTTGGTGACTGTTTTATGTGAGATGGAGTGCGGCCAGCTCATCCTTAGAATTTTGCAAGCTACAACTTCATGTATTATGTATTTGAGTATTTAATTGTGCATTTGTGGTTCATTGGTGAATGATATAGTTTCATGTTCTTTATGGAATTTTGGCATGTTCCTTATATAGTGTACTTTCTTTCTTATATGCATGTGCTTGATTGATTCTAGGTTTGGCTTGTTTTTATGTATAAAGTTTTTAGAGGAAAACAATTGTTGATATTACAAAGTGGTATCAAAGCCCTAGGTTCTTACACTAGGTTCCTTGAGGAGAATGAAATTGCTAGAAAAATAGAGATTGTATCTAAGAATTAAGATCTCCTTGACCCTGAGCCCATTATGCACAAGGAATGGGTTCTTGATCAGAATATTATCTATATTATTTGATTTATTTAGATTAGTATAGAATATTCTACATGAGCCTAGATAGTGCAATTAGTTTCTTAGTTTCCATCCCTATTACTTTGGATAATTATCAATGTTCCCTTAATCTTTATAGGTACTCATTGATTTCAATTAAACCTTTGTGATGCATGAATGACCCCTTTGTTGCTATTCTTCTGGATCAACTTCATTGTATATGTGGAGGTAAAGTAATATCATGCTTCCAATTCCATGTTGTTGAGATTAGTATTCCAAAGAGACAACTTGTGGGCATTCTCCCCTTTGTGTTAGGAGCTCTTGTTTATTTTCATCGCCTCAATATGAGACACAATATTCTCAATGGAAGCCTGCCTCATAAGCTCTTCAATGCAGGAGGTCTTCAAAGTTTGTTTCTTAATGGTAATTTCCTCACATCTCCATTTCCTAAAGAAGTTGGAAGGCTTATGTACCTTCAGAACCTTGATTCGTCTTCCAATATTACTTACAACAAGATCATTGGAGAAATTCTTGAGAATGGATCTTTAGCTAATCATAGATGTTATGCATGAAAAGGTAAGAATAGGTCTTACTTTCAACAAGTCCATTGGAGCAATTCCTCATAATGGAGCCTTAGTTAATCATGACTCAACAAAGTTTCTGGGAAACCCTAGTCTTTGTGGTTCATCTCTAAGAAAAGCATGCCCCACTCCCACAACTTATTTTACCATTTCCAATTTGCTCAATCTAGGTCCTCCACATACATGTCCATCAACGGAGATGGTTAATTTAAAATCAATGGTCCCAGTAGAGGAGAAATTGTATCCATTTCCATTGGAGAAGTGGCAAATATTGCTTTCATATAAGTATGATCTTTCTATATTGTCACTCGAGAGCCCTTCGATATCATGTGACATAATTGTATGAAGAACACATAAAGATATAGATTTTTGTTGCAACATGTTATGGTGATTTTTTATCATGGTATATACAATTGTTCATTTGATGCAAGTAATCAAAATCAAAAGAATTATTGAACGATTATCCACGTTGGAAAAAAGTTCATTCTCCACTAGTACTCCTACTAGTACTTTACAATAGCTTGATCAATCCTAGCTTGATTAGTAGCTTTACATATAAAGATAACACAAATGAGAGATGATCAATCCTTGACTAATAAGTAGGATGATCTACTTTGTCCTTCTGTACATGGTGCTCTCGCAATTAGTTTTATCCACGTACCATAACTCACCTAGAAAAATTCAGGTGAGTTTGAAGGGAACCGTTTCCATCTTCAACAATTTTAGTGTTTCTTTTGTTTTATCTAAAGATTTTGACTACAAATTTATTTAGTTTTTTTCTTTTTCTTAATATCTAAAGATTTTGACTAAAAATTTATTTAGCTTTGATGGTTTTAAAAAAAAAATGAAAAATCGGTTTGTTGATATCCATCAATTTACTCTTTAGTGCATTGGATTGTGTATGTTTAGAGATGTCAATTGAAGTTTGGGTTCCACTCCTTAGAATCCATAGATAAAACATTTGCTCGATGTCGATTTTGTGTTTCAAATGCCCCATTTTTATGCAAACATTTGCTCCATGTCGATTGTTTAGATTCTCAAGAGATAAAAACATTCATTTAAAGACAAAGTTTGGGCTCTTTGCTCATCCCTCTAGTTTCTAGTTGAGCTCCACATTATCTAGTAATGTATAATTAAAAAAATTGAGGGGATGTTTTTTTTTTTTTTTTCAAATTAAACATGTTATGTTATTTTGTAGTTGTAGTTGTAGTTGAGATTCATGCATATTTATGGATGGTATCTACAATAATGTTTCTTTTGGGTTCTAGTCCTTAGAAGCCATAGATAAAACATTTGCTCAATGCCGATTGTCTGTTTCAAATGCCCCATTTTTATGCAAACATTTTCTCCATGTCGATTGTTTAGATTCTCAAGAGATAAAAACATTCATTTAAAGACAAAGTTTGGGCTCTTTTCTCATCCCTCTGGTTTCTAGTTTCTAGCTGAGCTCCACATTATCTAGTAATTAGTATGTATAATTAAAAAAATTGAGGGGATGTATTTTTATTTTTTTTCAAATTAAACATGTTATTTTGTAGTTGTAGTTGAGATTCATGCATATTTATGGCTTATCTCTACAATAATGCTTCTTTTGATTTTAATGTTTTTTATATTTTTTGTAAATCACAAGAAAACTTAGGAAATTTAATAGAAAATTTTAAATTAAATTATTTAGATGAATATAAAAATTTTCAAATTTAAATGTAGAAAAATCAATACAAATTATCCAATTTGTTATTTTCGTTTTTGATAATAAATTTCTTATGCATGTTCTTAAAGTTGACTATTTACACAAGAAATAATTTTAATCTATAAACTATTTATAGACTATAACTTGATTATGAAAGACAACTTAACATGTAAATGTCTTTTGTTTTGGGGAGCAATACTCACTAGAGAGCATTTAATGCTTTGGTTAGTTTCTATGAAATTGTAGAATTTGAAATTTTAAGTTGGTATTGGTAAAAAAATATTTTCATAGTAATTTCATATATTGTAATTAAGTTAATTTTAGTTAAGCATATAGTGTGTTTATATGTGAGAAAATATATAGATTGTTTGTCTAAGTTGACTTTTTAGATTTATGATTGAAATTTGAATGCTTAATTTGCCTCACCCAAGTATATATCAAATATAGAAAACTACAATAGAAAATAGGAAACAATTTTTGTTAAAACAAGTTTGAGGATGGGAGTGACATTGAGGTAATGGAAGGGTTAGGATGGGATTAATTTAGTGCATGAGCCTTGACACTTTTTTTCTTCTGTGTGTTCAAGTTATACAAAAAATAATAGCACATGAAGTCTCATCATGATAACAATGATGTTTTTCAAAACCATCAACTAAATTATTGAAAATATGTTCAATGTGGTATTTGAAACCTAATTTTATTACTCAATGAGATTATCATTAAATTCATATTTAGCTCATATTTAACCAATTACCTTTTCAATATATATGGTTGATTATAGGTATAATCATGTCTATTAAATTTCATAGAGCAAAGAGGTTCAGTATTGAATCTTGATCGTTATCATGGGGTCAAATTACATTATTATTGTTAGTTGTGATGATCGGTAAGATTCAATTAGACATTATTATAGAGGGTGGTTAGTGGCATACGAGATCTCTATCAATTAGGATGAAATTGTGAGACCTAGAGACCCTAAATTTTGTATGAAAACATCTATTGATGCATTTAATCTGAACATGCATGCATTCCAAAAGTGTTCTAATGTTAAGGTAAGAAAGTCATGGAAGGGGAAAACATTGTGTTGACGGGCGAAATTGACCGCTCGTCAACTTTAGGAGTGAATCCGGTCAGGGGTTGTCTAATTAACCCAAGCCGTTTGGATTAATCCACTCCAACGGGTTTAGCAGCTCCGTTGACCGATCTAAGTCCTAAGAAAGTGAAAAACAAAACTAAAGAAGATAAAATACCTTGATGAATAACACTTGCTGAAAACTATATATAGATCTAATATATATTTACAGTTTACTAACTAATATTTATTACATAAGTCTACTTATTATATGTATAATATATACAAATGACCTATTTCTAATATATATATATATAACATTTACAAAATGAAAATTTTAATCTAAATCTGCAAAAATCGAATATGGATTGATTTATTAAACAAAATCCAAGCTATCATTCAATCTTTTTTATTTATTTTTTATAATGTTTATAAACAAGAAATGAAATAACAAACTGTCTAATTGAAAACAAAGATAACAATCAGTAGAAAATGTTTAGACTGCAGGAAATTTATGTATTAATTAAACTAATGAAATAAAATTAAAAAACTGACCTGTAATCGCATCCCATATGTGTCCTGTGTATAGCATCCAATCTCGTTGTCTGGTGAGGCAAACCCGCAACAGATCCCACAAATGCTTCTCGTAAACATGAAGCAACAATGATTGAATTCGAATGATAGAACATATGAGAGATATAGTAACAACAATATTATAATTTCACAAGTGGCCACATTGAGATAAATCCTGCTGTGAAAACTTGTGTATAAATGTTCAATGAATGAAGAAGATAAATCTCTTAATCTCAAATTTGAACAGAATAATTACTTTATGTTAAATATGGGACATAAAACATGGATATCATATAAATTTTATTATATCAATCTGCAATAAACCACGATAGCTAAAGTAATCACAATCTAACTACAAATCAAAATAATCATAACTTGAATAAAAACACGATATAGAGAAGCTAAAGCTATGCAAATATCATATTCTATTCAAGTCTGTAAATCCTAAATCCATAGTTTTTGCCCCAGGCAGAGATGATCTCAAGTTTATAAAACAACATACTTATATAGGTTCCAGGAACAAAACGTTTCATGTTGATAACATCCAATCTGTTCCAAAAAATGTGGGGGATGCAACCTCCCATATTTTACTTGATACCAAAAAATAACAGCCTAATCTATTTAAAAACATAAAGATAGTATGGCTGAGAGATGCCAACAGTGCTTCAAATCTCCTTAGAAATCATGGGTTCCTGAAAACAAATAAAAATAAAAAGATTTCAGATGTATTTTCAGTTATCAAAACAAGTAATTCGATTTTTTCTAACTAGCTACAGAATCTCGCGATTCTATAGCTAGTTATAATTATAACTAGAATCATATTTTATTCAATCAATCAAAACAAACTAAAAAGTAATTTGTGAAAACAAATTGTATATGCTAAATTGAGAAAGACGGAATCATACTAAACTTTTAAAAGGATCATACCTCAAATTAAGGGATTCAAACAAATCAAGTAATCTTTGAATTTACTATTGCAGTCGCTGCTTCCACGTTCTTAAAAATAACAGACCCTGTGGTTTTTTGGCATTTGTCTTTGGTTTGAGCTATGGATTGGAGTCTGCTATTATCCCTCGTTAACGAATCCACCTGGTCTTCCAAAGATTTAAGCCGAGACTGTAGTAAAGGAACATCCTTGTAATACCTGTCGATCCAGGATCGACATTCATTACCGTGCGGCTATAGAGACTGTGTACTGATAGTATTAACATCTAGAGAATCATCCATTTGACATGTAGGTTCATCACAGAGTTTGATTCCAGGAAAATCAGGATTTTCCTTTAGACATGGTGGTAAGTTGGTGACATAATCGTAGGGTCTGTCAGGACAAAGTCCATATGAATATGGATACTCTTCAGCCAAGAACCTTTCAATTTCCGAATCTGAATCCTCACTTACCACAATTGTGTTTTTGTCTGCAGAGGGCTTGGGTTTGTTTCGAGCACACCGCGAAACACAATGAGTGGCCCTTTTACTCTTATAATTGACATCGACGCTGCCTATAAACTTTTTCCCTGTGGATTTTTTAACAGTCTTAACACAACCCTTAGGATACGAATCCGGTTGAGTGTCGGGTTGGGTAGAATCAGGGTAGGTCAAGTGTTCCAAATTAGAAATAGGATCACAGGGCATGAGAGAAGGAGGAGATATGGTAGGTTTCACAAGGGTTTCTGTGATGAAAGGTTTTTCAACCTGTCCCAACTCACTATTACCGTAACCATTTCGCAACACAAAAGAATCCCAAAAATCATTGTTTAATTGCAACTGATGTACCACGATGATTTTGATTAAACGATGATGGAATAAACTAGAATCTGATTTCTGTCTTTTAAACCATTTTCCCATCTTGTACAAACTTCTAAGGAGGAAATAGGGCATGTTCAGCAGGAAATCGATGAAGCTCATAAGCAATCACAGGTGATACAAGAAAACCAATCCAAATCTCCCTTCACATGTAATAAACTATTTCACAATAGCTAACAAATCATGCCACCTAGGTTTTAGAGACGAGACATGCATACCTCGGTCGTAGATGGTAATTTTCCTTGAGGTGAACAACAATGACCAGGGGACCTCTTCAAACTTTGCGTTCTTGAACCACTTTTTCCCCATAGCTGGTAAACTGGTAGCTTGGCTTATGAAATCTTCATTTACCTCAAGTTGCACGTCTCCTATTTTTTCTCTGCAACCGTCAAATGTCAACGCAAACTCTTGAGCAACTCTGAGATTGAAACCCTCAAACTTTTCAATAAACAAATGCCAGCCATTCCTTTCTAAGTCGTCTCGGGCATTGTCAAATGATAACAAGGTTTGGATGCCATTGGGCTCAATCCTCACCACAGGAACCATGGCTAATAGCAGGGAATCAACATGGAAATCAGAGGTAGGGTTTGATCTAAAAAACAAAGAGCCATAGTCCCTTGTTTCCTCAATGCAATGCAAAGACAGTTCGAAATGGTAGGCATGAGCGTTAATCACCATGCGTGGGAAAGAGATTGTGAAGCTCGAGGCCATATAGATCAATAATATCAGGTTGTACTTAAAATGACACCTTGGCATATTGGTACGCATAAGGATCAGAACAATTGAAAATAATAGTACGCATATCCATGACTTGGTCACAAAGATTAATGTATCAAATAAACATTGAACCAAATTTTTTTTTATGAATCAAAACCCCATTGATATTAATTGAATACTAAATGAGTGGAGGTTTTATACTTATGTAACCAAGGCATGTTTAGGACCAAGGAGTTATAAACTAGGAAAAAAATCGTGTTCATAACGAAAGACGACAATTCGACAATAGACCATATGAATAGTTATCCTTTGATAAAAAATTGAAACCAAGTGTGAATTCCAACTGTGAGTTTTCATGCTTACAGTCATGAAAACAAAAATCGAAAGGAAGATATGTAGAAAGCGACAAGTGACAAGTGTTGTTTAGTGAGAAAGGTCGTGACGAGTAATGAGAATTTAAATACCCTGTGTAGGCAGCTTGTAAAAATAGAGATTATATTATTACTGCCAACAATGGAGACACACTGGTAGAAGCAGTTATCTCTTCCAAATGAACGAGTTCAGATTAGGATAATCAAAAAAAACTTCGAATCAAAAACAACCAAAAAAGTTGTATAAACATCACTATCAATTATAAGCATTCCAGTTTCAGATTACTGTTATTTTAAAAGATGAAAACTGATGACAATCTTAACAAAAGAGAGTCACGATGTTAAAGTTAAAATCTTCAATATTGTTGACAGGGTCGCTGCTGCCAGCAGGCATCCATAGCCTCAACAGGGATGTCATTTAACCCACTCCGATATCTGTATCCTGCCAAGAAGTTCCAGATCAGAACGAAGGACATTGAAGGTCAAAAGAATCCATATCTGAGAATTTTCATATACCTGACATTGCTTCGTTGCCAGCGGGCCTGTTCAGTACCCCGGTGAAGTTATCTTGGCGTCATGCATGCATTTACCCACTGCTAGCAGACCTGTTTAGTATCTCGGTGGGTTTACAAGCACTTCCCACAGCCCTCTAAAAAATTATTTAGTTTTAAAATTTTAATAGAGCGGGGTGACGCTGGAAATCCTAATTTTTGGACACATCTTAGCAAATAATAGACCTTGAAGAAAATTTTTAGCTGTCCTTCATTAATATCTAGAGATATTTTGTTAATAAACCAACTTTCAAGAGCAGGGAGACATCTCTGAGTTGTTCTCTTAAGGAACAGGGATAGCGTAAGAAGAATTTTTATGGATGATCGTGAGTATGTTGAGTTGCAGATTGAAATCAAGAAACGTTTTTCAAACAACGAGTCATCTTTAACATGGCTGCAAACTCAGAAGAATATCACAATGGATGCTTAAACAATCTTCAACAGTCATTTTAGAGGGGAAATTTTTCTGTTCTCTTTGTCTAAACTAGCCCATGATGCAGGCATGTGTGTCTCAAAAAGGAAAGATTGATAAGCATAAAGGAAAAATCAAAACAAACCAGTAAAGAAAAGAAAACAACAAGAAAAACAAAAATATTTACACAATGTACATGGGTGTGTCATCAGGCAAAGTAATTTTTTAGAGCTTGGCCATTCACCAGAAAGGTGTCTGGCTATCCCTCTAAATTTTGTAATCGGAAGGAACTAGGACCCAATTTCTCAGCAATTAAAAATGGTCCTAGCCACAAGTTCTGAAACTTTGTATGCTCTCATTTTCCCTTGTGAGGTTTGTCCCATTTTAGGACAAGGTCACCTACCTCGAAATTTATGTTAGAGGCAGAATTGGAATCAAACCAGTTTTTAACAATGAGTTGATGTTGATCCAATTTCCGTTTTGCTTGAGCCCTCACTTCTTCTAACTTTAACAAAGCGTTAATTTGATTCTCCAAAGGGGGACAGTCCTCTTCTTGTACTTTCAACGATAGTTGTAGAGAGGGAAGGAGGAAATGTGGTGGAAGAATAGCCTCTCTGCCATAAACGAGAAAGAAAGGTGAGCTACCCACAACAGTTTTAGGAGTTACCCTATCAGCCTAGATTGTGTTTAACAGTGCGTTATGCCAATTTTTATGGTTTTCAGAGACGGTTCTCTTGATGATTTTGATCAGATTTTTATTAGTCGATTCTGCCAAATCGTTGCCTTGGGGGTAATAGCTTGAAAAATACTTTAATTTAATTCCTTTTTCTAGAGATAAATCACTCATCTCAAGAAACGAAAAATAAGAAGGATTATCAAATACCAGGCATTCAGGGATATCGAAACAAGTAATAATATTCGAATTCAAAAAAGATATTACCTGGATGGTATTTACAGCTTTTAATGGAGCAGCCTTAGACCACCTAGTGAAGTAATCTGTGGCTATTATGATATACTTATGGTGTTGTGAGGATAGTGGATTGATTGGGCCTACAATATCTAGACCCCACTGCTAAAAAGGGGAGTCTACTGAAACTGGTTGTAGAGGGAAGGCTGGTTTCTGTATCCGTCCAAATGATTTTTGACAAACTACACACTTGCGACACAAAGCATGAGTGTCTTTAAAAAGGGTAGGCCAGTAATAACCTGCTCTTAATACTTTATGGGTGTTGGACACACCTACCACACTTAGAGGGGGGGTGAATGAGTGTGGGGCTCTTTTTCCCAAAACTTTCCTCTTGCACAAAAACTCATCAATTAGCATTCAACATTTATTCATT
>JZKD02S2199151.1:77326-102972 GCA_000966675.3 Picea glauca | reverse complement strand
ATCAAACCAAACCATTTACATCAATGACATATGATCCAACAATCTCCCAAGTAATCAAACCATTGGCATCAATGACAAACCATTGGCATCAATGACAACATGATCCAACAATGGGCAGTGGTATCTCCACCAAAATGCCCACCAGTTTCTCCTGCGTGCAATTCCAATAAGACTTTTTCTGCTTCATCTTTCTCAAGGCAGCGCATTAGTACTCCATCAAAATTTTAATGAAAAAAAATACCATTAATCAGCTGAAAAGAAGAAGATTTTAATATTAGTGCTCTCCTTTTAGTGGGATCAAGGTGACGGGGAGCTGATCTGTGTATAAGACAAAATTTTATATCATCATACCAAGGACTAACAGGGCTTTGTGCACAACAGATTTGACTTTGATAGTGTTGTCCTAGATTTAACATATCATTTTCCTCTTGTTGTCCTACAACTGAATCAACAACCAATTTTCATAACCCTTGGCCTCTTACTATTTGTGCCGGGGTGATTTCTATATCATACTCTTGCAAGGATGTGACACAGTTTGCCTTTTTTCGCCTAGTTCTTTCTGTACTAACAGATTTCTGACAGTCGAGTAAGGGACAATGATTTCCGTCCTAGATTTCAAAAGATAAGATCGGAAGTGATTTACTGCTTTGAAAATAGCATAGGCTTGTTGATCTACTGCTGGGTAATTAAGTTCTTCCCCCTTGAAGACTGAGCTCATAAAGGCAATTGGGACTTCGTTGTTTTTAACGTTCTTTTGAATTAAGACGATGGCGTATGAACAGTCAGAAGAAAACGTGTAGAGGGTGAAGTCTTGTGAAAAGTCGGGGATCATTAGAGAAGGAGCATCTATTATGGCCTTTTTTATTGAATTAAAAGCCTGGCTTTCTAAAGGTCCCCAATGGTACTATACGTCCTTTTTTATTAGGTTTTTTAATGGTCTCACCATTTCTGAAACGCTGGGGACGAATCTCCTAACAAAGTTTATCTGACCTAAGAAAGATTGCATGGAATTTTTTGACAAGGGAGGGGGCAGTTTCAAAATGACTTGAGTTCTTTCAGGATCGATAATCATCCCTTCACTCGATACAATGAATCCTATGAGTTTACCTTGTTCTACTGCGAAAATAGATTTTTTAGGATTCAAAGAAATGTTGTACTTACGACATCGTTGTAGAACGGATCTTAAATGAGCTAGATGATATTCTTTGTTTTTCGAGAAGACAGTGATGTCATCGAGGTAAACTACGACAAATTGATTGATTAAGCCTTGGAAAGTGATGTCCATCGCTCTTTGGAAAGTGGCACCGACGTTTATGAGTCCAAAGGGAATCTTTCTATAAGCATAGGTGCCCCACGAAGTGCGGAAGGTGGTTTTGAGTTGGTCTGGAGGGAACATCAGGACTTGGTTATACCCTGAAAAACCATCCAACAAGGATAATATTTCAGAACCAGATACATGTTGAAGGATCTGTTCCATGGGAGGGACAAGGTAGTTGTCTTTATCGGATGCTCGATTAAGATTTCGGAAATCGACACATAGTCGGATTTCACCACTCTTCTTCCAGACAGGGACAAGATTAGAGACCCATTGTGTGTGCCTAACTAAGAATATTATCTTAGCATTTAGGAGTTTGTTTAATTCTTTATTGACAGTTGGTTCAAGTTTTGGGTGCATTTTCCTTAACTTTTGTTGAAAAGGTTGGGTTTGGGGTTTCATAGGAATAACGTGTTGTATGATGTTAGGATAAAAGGTTTTTAGGTCGTCGTACGTCCAAGAAAAAACATCTTTGAATTCCTTAAACAATTTAATAAACGCTGGTTTTTCTTGATCATAACACCCCACCCCTAAATTAATGCACTGTGGGTTGTCTTTAGTTCCCAAATTTACTTTTTCATTCGTCAAAGAGGAACTATTTGTTTTATAGTTCACTGATTTTCGGAACTTGTCACGAAGATCATAAAATTTTTCTAATCTAACTATAGATTTCGAGATAGAATTTACCATGTCTAACGAAGATTCTGAAGATCTTGGATCTGGTGTTACCGTAAAGTCACGAAGATTTTTGTCATGAGTACTTTCGTCGATCACCACGCCCTGGAAAGTTCCTTCCATATGCAGGAAACTTATAATCTGTTGATCGTCATCGAAGACTCTCCAATTCGTGATGTTGTCTAGGATGGATGGTCTGAACAACAGTTCGACGGAGAATGCATTAGGAGATAAGCCTTCTGCAAGGAAAATTTTCGAAGCTACGTTAGCTAACAAATCAGCTTCCGAATTATTCAATCTAGGAATAGAATTTATGTTAAATGCGGAAAACTTATTCATCAAATTCCATACCTCAATTTGGTAGCTTTTAAGGTGCGAAGATAAATAGTAGATAGATTTTTTTACCTGTCTAACCACGATTTCCGAATCACCAAAGACAGTCAAATTTTGAACGTTCATATCCAATGCTTTTCTGAGGCCTTGCAATAATGCCTCATATTTTGCTGTGTTGTTTGTACATTCAAATTCTAACCTGCAAGCAATCAGGGTCTTGTTACCTGCTGAATCAATGAGCACACAACCTGCACCAGCTCCTTCCTTAGATTTTGACCCATCAAAGTAAAGAGACCATATTTGATTGTTGTCGGTTGCAAGTGACCACCGGGCAGAAGCTACTAGCTACGTATATGTCAAAATTTCAGACTGTTGTTCTGAGTTAGTGATAGTGGAAGTTTCGGCCATGAAATTACCGAAAAAAGTATCCATCCCCTATATATCGGGTGAATCGCCAGAAGGAGTGAATGGTTCATTGGGATCATTTAAATAAATCACCATGAACTTTAGATAACGTTCACGATTTACCTTGATTCTGTTGGGCTTTCCATTCTTGGGTAGCCATAAGTGAGACCAATCCGTCACAAAATAGCCGTGCAGCTGTTCTAACCAGTCTCTGCTTAAAAAAAAACCATAAACTTATGGGATATCTACAAAAATAATATCAATCACTTGATGAACTTTAGGGTTAGACGACAATCTTATAAGCACATTTCTTAATTCGCCTATTACTTTAACACTAGTTCAATCAAGCTGGATAATCTTCAAGGTGGATGGTTGAACTTCGGCATTAATCTTTTGACAAACATACCAAGGCATTACATTATATGACGCTCTTAAATCTACCATGCAGTTATGCACATTCCTATTGAAAATTTCAAAAGTTAACAAAAATGGAGGGACATTTCTGCGAGTACTAATGGTGGAAGCTTGTTTCTTTTTACCGCGGCTTCTAAAACTGATTTATCTACATTTGTTACATTATTTACAGGAAGGTATCTTTTCTCATGAGGATCAAAAGTAGTTTTGGCAGAGGCCTTCTGAGGAACTTTAGGTTTGTTATGAACACCTTTGTTACTGCTCGGATTTCCATTTTTGTTGTTCTCTGCAATATTTTGTAGCATTTTTTGCAAAAGAAAAGGGAATTTTAATAATTCATAAACAGAAATGTTAGCCCTAAGATATTTTATATCTTCAACCAAATCATAATATAATCTTGGGTTTACTAAATTCTGTTTAGTCTCAGTTGATTTAGACTGTTTTGGAGGCAAAGTCGTAGTGATTTCAGAAGAAGGCTTGTTTGTTGTCTTACTCCTAGTATTGTAAGGATTCACCGTTTCGAAATTAGCTTGAAAAATACTATCCGAAAAATGTCCAAAAATGTTCAGAGAGGATTCATCTTCTTCTACTGTCTCTTGTTCAGCTACTTCTTCAGGAATCTTGGGAGGAATCAAATTATCGTGTGCTTCTAGAATCGTTTGAATAGAAAATTGCAGGCTTTCTAGATTTAGGCCTTCAGTATTTGAATTAGGTCGGTTGGTGGGAAAAGGCTCCCTGAAAGGGGGTTTGTAATGCCCTTTGCTCGACGAAGCTTCCTCAGCTGTCCTTTTCAAATATATAACTTGGTTGGACAATTTTTGAACAACTTTCTGTAAGTTTTCTAAATCTGAGCTTTCAGGTTGAGCTTTGTTTTGGGAAGGTCTAGGGAGGATTTCGATTTTCTTTTTGGACGATGAACTAGTCTCTGTCTCATTGCTAGCAGTGTATTTTAAGCTAAGGATGTCTTTCTTGATCTGACTAGCCTCTTCAAAGGCTTCTAACAATGTGGCTTTCTTGGATCTCTTTACCCAAATGGATATGCTTTGATGTAAGGCTTTCGTATAATATGCTATAATAAGATTCTCGGCAGGCATCGAATCCGTAGGGATTCGGTTCTTTAGTGTCAAGAACCTTTGATTAAAGTCTTTGATCTTTTCTTTGGGGTTCATTCTTAAACTAGAAAGCTCCATGACTAGAACTTTAGGAGACTTGTCGTCTCTGAACTTCTTAAGGAAACAGGATTCAAATTTCTCCCATGACACAATGGTGTGGGGTTGTTGGGAAAAGTACCAGGTAGAGGCATTGCCCTCAAAGGTATAGGGAAACAATATACAGACTACGTCTTCGCGCTCAACACTACGGAGTCTAATGGCTAACATAAACTTTTTGATGTGATCTTCAACGATCTGTTTGGAGTCCGGGTCAAATTTAGGGAGTCATTTCTCCGAGTGTTAGGGTAAAGGATGCTGAGGCCCAGGTATGGCCACTGCATCTTGGTCGAGCCAGGGTCTGGCAGGATTGTTCTAGTTAGCCATAGGTGTGGGTGGTGTTGAAGGCTGGGATGCAGAACTGCCTTCGTCAGATGATTTTTCTCCAGAAGAAGAAGGAGATGAAGGAGGTGGTGATGGTAGTATACCAGATCCTCCTGCTGTAGGAGTGAGGATTGGATTTGTAGGGTTTAAAGTAAGGTCAGTGCCTCCAAGTTGCTCTCTGATATCGGAGAAGTCTAGTGGTTGGTTCATAGGTTGGTTTGATTGTCTTATACGAGCTAAGGCATTGTGCGTTCTTATGAGATATTGGTGAACAATCTCTTGTATGTCACCACCCATAGGATTTGGAGTTACTAGATCAACTGTGATCCGTAGATCATCGTTCGATGTGGTTGTTGTTTGAGGTACAATGTTGTCGTCTGAATGACTTCTAGTCACTATGGGTGAGTGGGTAGGTGGTGGAGGAGTCTTACGACCTCCTCGTGCCATTAATAGTTTTCAAGCCCTCCTTCTAACACCATTTGTTGATGGGCGAAATTGACCGCTCGTCAACTGGAGGAGTGAATCCGGTCTGGGGTTGTCTAATTAACCCAAGCCATTTGGATCAATCCACTTCGATGGGTTTAGTGGCTCCGTTGGCTGATATAAGTCCTAATAAAGTGAAAAACAAAACTAAAGAAGATAAAATAACTTGATGAATAACACTTGCTGAAAACTATATACAGATCTAATATATATTTACAGTTTACTAGCTAATATGTATTACATAAGTCTACTTATTCTATGTATAATATATACAAATGACCTATTTCTAATATATATATATAACATTTACAAAATGCAAATTTAATCTAAATCTGCGAAAATTGAATATGGATTGATTTATTAAACAAAATCCAAGCTATCATTCAATCTTTTTGATTTATTTTTTATAATGCTTATAAACAAGAAATGAAATAACAAACTGTCTAATTGAAAACAGATATAACAAACAGTAGAATATGTTTAGGCTACAGGAAATATCTGTATTAATTAAACTAATGAAATAAAACTAACAAACTGACCTGTAATCACATCCCATATTTGTCCTGTGTATAGCATCCAATCTCGCTGTCAAACCCGCAACAGATCCCACAAATGCTTCTCGTAAACATGAAGAAGCAATGATTGAATTCGAATGATAGAACATATGAGAGATATAGTAACAACAATCTTATAATTTCACAAGTGGCCACATTGAGATAAATACTGCTATGAAAACTTGTGTATAAATGTTCAACAAATGAAGAAGATAAATCTCTTAATCTCAAATTTGAACAGAATAATTACTATATGTTAAATATGGGACATAAAACATGGATATCATATAAATTTTATTATATCAATATGCAATAAACCACGATAGCTAAAGCAATCACAATCTAACTACAAATCGAAATAATCATAACTTGAATAAAAACACGATATAGAGAAGCTAAAGCTGTGCAAATATCATATTCTATTCAAGTCTGTAAATCATAAATCCATAGTTTTTGCCCCAGGCAGAGATGATCTCAAGTTTACAAAACAACATACTTATATAATTTCTAGGAACAAAACGTTTCATGTTGATAACATCCAATCTGTTCCAAAAAATGTGGGGGATGCAACCTCCTAGATTTTACTTGATTCCCTAAACTAATAGCCTAATCTATTTAAAAACATAAAGATAGTATGGCTGAGAGATGCCAACAGTGATTCAAATCTCCTTAGAAATCATGGGTTCCTGAAAACAAATAAAAATAAAAAGATTTCCGATGTATTTTCAGTTATCAAAACAAGTAATTCGAATTTTTCTAACTAGCTACAGAATCTCACGATTCTGTAGCTAGTTATAATTATAACTAGAATCATATTTTATTCAATCAATCAAAACAAACTAAAAAGTAATATGTGCAAACAAATCGTGTATGTTAAATTGAGAAAGACAAAATCATACTAAACTTTTAAAAGGATCATACCTCAAATTAAGGGATTCAAACAAATCAAGTAATCTTTGAATTTACTATTGCAGTCGCTGCTTCCACGTTCTTAAAAATAACAAACATTGTGGTTTTTTGGCGTTTGTCTTTGGTTTGAGCTATGGATTGGAGTCTTTTATTCTCCCTCGTTAACGAATCCACCTGGTCTTCCAAAGATTTAAGCCGAGACTGTAGTAAAGGCACATCCTTGTAATACCTGTCGATCCAGGATCGACATTCATTACAGTGCGACTGTAGAGACTGTGTACTGATAGTATTAACAACTGCAGAATCGTCCATTTGACATGTAGGTTCATCACAGAGTTTGATTCCAGGAAAATCAGGATTTTCCTTTAGACACGGTGGTAAGTTGGCGACATAATCGTAGGGTCTGTCAGGACAAAGTCCATATGAATATGGATACTCTTCGGCCAAGAACCTTTCAATTTCTGAATCCGAATCCTCACTTACCACAATTGTGTTTTTGTCTTCACATGGCTTGGGTTTGTTTTGAGCACACCGTGAAACCCAATGAGTGGGCCTTTTACTCTTATAATTGACATCGACGCTGCCTTTAAAATTTTTCCCTGTGGATTTTTTAACAGTCTTAACACAACCCTTAGGATACGAATCCGGTTGAGTGTCGGGTTGGGTAGAATCAGGGTAGGTCGAGGGTTCCAAATTAGAAATAGGATCACAGGGCATGAGCGAAGGAGGAGAGATGGTAGGTTTCACAAGGGTTTCTGTGATGACAGGTTTGTCAACCTGTCCCAACTCACTATTACCGAAACCATTTCGCAACACAAAAGAATCCCAACAATCGTTGTTTAATTGCAACTGATGTACCACGATGATTTTGATTAAACCACGATGGAATAAACTAGAATCCGATTTCTACCTTTTAAACCGTTTTCCCATATTGTACAAACTTCTAAAGAGGAAATAGGGCATGTTCAACGAGAAATCAATGAAGCTCATAAGAAATCGCAGGTGATACAAGAAAACCAACCCAAATCTCCCTTCACATGTAATAAACTATTTCACAATAGCTAACAGATCATGCCACCTAGGTTTTAGAGACGAGACAGGCATACCTCGGTCGCAGCTGGTAATTTTCCTCGAGGTGAACAACAATGACCAAGGGACCTCTTCAACCTTTGTGTTCTTGGACCACTTTTTCCCCACAGATGGTAAACTGGTAGCTTGGCTTATGAAATCTTCATTTACCTCAAGCTACACGTCTCCTATTTTTTCTCTGCAACCGTCAAATGTCAATGCAAACTCTTGAGCAACTCTAAGATTGAAACCCTCAAACTTTTCAATAAACAAATGCCATCCATTCCTTTCTAAGTTGTCTCAGGCATTGTCAAACAATAACAAGGTTTGGATGCCATTGGGCTCAATCCTCACCACAAGAGCCATGGCTAACAACAGGGAATCAACACGGAAATCAGAGGTAAGGTTTGATCAAAAAAACACAGAGCCATAGTCCCGAGTTTCCTCAATGCAATGCAAAGACAGTTCGAAATGGTAGGCAGGAGCGTTAATCACCATGCGTGGGAAAGAGATTGTGAAGCCCGAGGCCATATAGATCAATAATATTATGCTTTACTTAAAATGACACCTTGGCATATTTGTACACATAAGGATGAGAACAGTTGAAAACAATAGTATGCATATCCATGACTTGATCACAAAGATTAATGTATCAAATAAACATTGAACCAATTTTTTTTTTATGAATCAAAACCCCATTGATATTAATCGAATACTAAATGAGTGGAGGTTTTATACTTATGTAACCAAGGCATGTTTAGGACCAAGGAGTTATAAACTAGGAAAGCAATCATGTTCATAGTGAAAGACGACAATTCGACAATAGACCATATGAACAGTTATCCTTTGATCAAAAATCGAAACCAAGTGTGAATTTCAACTGTGAGTTTTCATGCTTACAGTCATGAAAACAAAAATTGAAAGGAAGATATGTAGAAAGCGACAAGTGACAAGTGTCGTTTAGTGAGAAAGGTCATGACGAGTAACGAGAATTTAAAGACCCTGTGTAGGCAGCTTGTAAAAATAGAGATTATATTATTGTTGCCAACACATTGCTTTAGTGAATTTGTTTTTACACAAAGGAATGTGAACAAGTTCATAATGCATGCATATTTTTAATGCAAACGAGTTTTTTTAACATAAATTCAAATTTCCATGCAAGGCAATGTGGATTTGTGCATGGAGGTTTGGAAAGAGACAAAGAAATTCAAATATGTACATGTGTTCTTTCTTAGAGTGCATGCATGTTCCCAAAGTATGTGCATGTTCCTTAAACTTACAACAAGGTTGTGTTCCCATTGCAATGATTCTAGGAGGCAACTTCATGCATGTGCCCCTATAACATATTTGGGAGTCTAGTTTTAATGATCTTATTTTAGTTAGAGATTGTCTTCTTAATGATAATTATGAAAGGAATACACTTGTTTGATTGTTTTGGAAAATAATGATTTCACCTTCATTTTTATAGCATTCTAATTAAGATAGTTCTCTTTTGCTTCTTTGATAAGCCCACTATATTATATAGATTAGAGATTTGGGAGCCACATTTGGATGAAGGCTATATGGTCACTTATTAAATAATTGAAACTGTTACACTCTAATGATTGACCATGTGTGAGTGGATGGTCCTACAAGCCATTATACAAGATATTTTGGGGGTTTACCCACTTTTATTGGAGGCCCATTTAGGATTCACATTGTTGTAATCCATAGGTATTTATGTTATTTTTCTTCATCCCTATAGGCACTCTTCAAATTCCCCACCCTCCATCCCTCACACCCCCATCGAACTCCTATAAAGGAAGAACTTGACCATGTAGTAGAGGATGATGTCTACAATTAGTGCATTCAAGGAAACATGGACCTCCCCTCCCAAACCACTTAGTGTTAATTTGGTCCTTTATGATGAGACCTTTCTAAAAATATTATATGACACTATTGTTCAACTAAGATTCCTACAAGAGCAGTGTTCTTATGTACATAGATTTTTATTGGGAAAATGAGAGTATGATCGCACCAACACATGAATGAGATTGGTGGTCATATTCTTCACAATGGTATAATTTTCTTATTATATATTCTTCAAGATGTCAAGACCAAAGAAAATTTTATTTTTTTGGTGCACCATCTACTATGATATTTTAGGGAGATATCATTCCCCCTTTAGGAAATGGTAGAGAGATAATCTCTCATTTTTTCTTAACCTAACCATAAAGGTTTGATATTTGTTTGAGAATGAACATTTCTCTTGCACCAAATTCTATGCAAACCTTCTATAGCAAATTGCTTCTTTGTTTGTTTCTTTCAACGTCTTTTGACCTCAATGGTATAAAATTCCATGTAGAATCTTTGAGAGATGGTGGATGTACTACAAGGAAAACTAAGATATGCACTACCTCTCTCCCTACTATGATCTTATCTAACACCTTTATATCCAACCATCAACAAATGGTGTAACATCTCGGTTCTAACCCTTATGAACTATAAAGTATTATGTAAATGTGACTTAGGTTGGTGAGCCAATAAAGTTGAAAAGGGGCCAGAGTGCCTAGGAAATGTAATACATACATACATATATATATATATATATATATAACACCGTTGGTTGCAAGACAGATAAGGAAAAAAGAGATAGGGGGATATGATTCCACGAGAGAGGGGGCTTGAGGGGCTAAGTTTTTTTTTTATTATTTTATTTTACCCATAATTGTTTTTATGGAGAAGAGGGGTTACATGAGCTTCTTGGGAGGGAGGCCATATGGCTCTGGTCTTCATGTAATTATGTAAAAATCCCTTGGGGGGCGTTTTTGGGGGGTTCTTCTCCCTGGTTCTTCTCATTTTTATTCTTCTTCCTTTTCCTCACTTATTCTGGTTAATTCGTGCGATCTTGGGATGAGCATGGAAACGAATGACTAGAAGAGGAGAGCCATTATTAAATTGATGTAACATAATTTACTTATCATTCCAGGAGGGAATGGATGCCTGTGTGCATGAGCTTGATGGCAATTTAGATAGAATTTTCCACAGCTGAGAATCCTTGGAGTTTCCAATAGGGAGATTTCCTGACCAGTAGCACTGAAGCCCTGGAGCAAAGTGGGATAGCCTGAGGGGATGCATGGCAGAGAAAGGTGTTCATTTCCAAGCTGAGGGGGAAATAGAGATGGAACTTTGGATTTGTTTTGAGGTTGGGAAACCTGAGAGCTAGTTAGTCAAATGTTGTGTGTTTTTAGATTTGGCCTCGGACCTGTCCTTATGGATTCATAGCCCTGGCTTAGGGGTGACCTGTTGTTGAGAGTAAAAGAACAACAATGTCTATGGTTGGGAGGAACGTCCTTGGTCTGCAGTCAGTTGGTGAATGTTTACTTGCAACGATAAGTGCTCTCTTTGTTTTTTGTATAATGTTTAATTCTATTGTGTATTTAATTATCTCTGGGATATGTATTTTTAATGTGCATATCTCTTATTTATTGTTGTGCATGGAACGTTGTTTACTTCTTTATGTTGTAGCTTGGATATTTTCTTATGCATGGGGTTTTCATGACTTTAACATTAATGAGAAGTCCTTTGATTTCAGGATTAGATCAAAGAACTGAGTCTTTGGACTGCAACGTGCCCTTCCTACTGGTGGTTTGGTGTGTTGTGGCATGTTTATGTGGCGTAACAATACATGTGGATGGAGGGGTATGTTACAAAATGGTATAAGATCTACTCGTTGAAACACCAGGTCGGTATGGGCCGGATCTGTTGGTTAGAGTCTCGTGGTTGAGATTGATTTATGACCTTGAAGTTGAAAATCTTCAGAGGAATGGCGTTGTAGAGTCCACGCAGAAGCTAGAACGTCAGATATCCTTTGTAAGGGATCGAAGGATCATGATCGTCCCTTTTGAATTTGGGAGTGATCGCCACCGAGGGATCAAGGGAGATCTGGATCGTTGGATTGGAGGGCAGGTGAATGAGGTTCGTTCGATAATGGAAAAACCAGAGGTTGGAAAAGGTTAAGTCCCAGACGTCAGATCGAGATTGTTGATCATCAGTCATCGATTGAGGCCAAGCGTGAAAGGTAAGACTTCAGAACTTCATCACTTCAATGATATTGGTAGGAAGGAAAAGCCTGAACTACCGAAGGCTGAAGTCGTGAAGTCTCGTTTGTCGTTTGATCTGATGGGAAGCACGGAGGGATCTCCGCCATTGATTGTGGTCACCCGACATTGATCACTTCAGGAGTTTTCACTCCAAGAGTTTTAAACCTTGTTGAAATGCTACAACATGGACCCCCAGAGCACCAAAGTCCCAGAATTTTCGACGACCGTTAAATCGAAGGAAGGACTTCGGGAGTGTTGTGGGCCATCATATATAGCAGTGGTAGAAGGGTAGGAAATTTCAGGCTTCGGATCTTCGCCTCTCCGTAGATTACTAAGTATGTTGCAGAGAAAAACCCCGAAGCGCTAGAGCCCCAAAGTGTCGAATGCACGGAAATGTAAAGCCATGATGTCACATGGACCATCAAATCTGGAGCAGTGATTATAGATTGTCTGTGTGGTTGATGATGTGGCTTATGCCACATGGTAGGGGTGTCATGTGGGGACACATTTCACTCAGTTTTGGTCCCTTTTGGACCCCGATCTATTCATTTTTTAGTGACACATGTCACACATCCCACGAGTCCACATCACCCTGGGTGACATCAGCATGTCGTGTCATTTACAAAAGTATGGGACTTCGGGGGTTTCCAAGTTTCTATTAGTGAAAAGTGTTGAAGCCCGAAGTCGCGAAGGCACGCATCCCATCAATCTAGGATCCTTTTGGGACCTTTCTTGAGCATTGGATCAAGTAGAGGGAAGATGGGTAAGTACTTTGGAGGATTGTCACTCTGGGGAAGTGGAAGACTCGGGAATGGAATTATCCTAGAGCCTTGGAGCACTGAATTTTTGAAGTGTGTGAGGACCGTCTGTCTCGATTCTTGATTAAGTCTCGACCTTCCTTTTAATCTGTGGATGAACATGGTAAGCACTTCGGAGGATTGTCATGGCGGGGAGGTGGAAGACTTAGGAATGAAAATATCTCATGGCCCCAAAGTGTCGAATTTATGAATTGGTTGAGAGTCATCCATATTAATGCGTGATTAAGTCATAGCCATGGATATCGTTGAAGCCTCTAGATGGGGGAGGGATGGTACATTCAACAGGAGATTAAATCTCAACCATCTATTTTTGTTAGGGGATTTATTGATAGGGTTCAACGATTGTAACTCCAGGGGAAAAAAAAAGTTGACAAGGGAAAACAACCGAAGGATGAAGTTCGGAGGACTTAGTCCTATCATCGGTCCCATGCTAAGGTAAAAAGGGCCTGGAAGTAAATGAGCCTCGAACTTTGTGTTCGCACAAGCTCCTGTGTAGAAAACATAAAGCATGGCACTAAAGGGTGATTAAGCCTGCGGCTTCGAGTTGTGGTCACGTGGAACTGGGGTTGAAGGAAGCACCTTTGCAGTTTTCAAATTTTTGTATTAGCTAAAGGGGATGAAAGTGGTTTTTTTGGGATCCCTAACTTTCAGCTCCGATATCCGATTGGGGTAGGAGTAAATTTGTTCAAAAGATGATCCGGAGGACTTAAAGGAAAATAACATGGAATTGTTTTAATATGAATAATGGTGTAATTTTTCTTCATGAATTAAACAAAAAAGGTACCTGTAAATTTAATTGACAATTTTGTATGATATGTATAATTCTAACCAGATGATTGCTTGTAGATTTTGGTAGGATTAGAGGTATAATCGGATCAATTCCAGTCTAGGATCAGATGTTAGGGTCATGGGAGCATGTCAGATCTTACAGGGGTTGGATGAGGCAATCAAGAGATACATAGAAAGTAATGAAAGGTGGAAAAAGAACTCAAGAATAATGGAACAAAAGTATTAGTCAACAACCATAGAATCTGAATAAATTATAGGTACAACAAAAGCAAGAGTCCTCACATAGGATATGAAACTATCAAGTTAAATATGTCATGCATGGACATAAAAGAAAAATTATGACTACCTAGCCTTGAAGGAAGAGAGGTGTAGACAGTTGCAAAGCTTAAGTGTGAAAGAAATACACTTCTAATATCAGAATTCACAGTGGAAACATGATGCCAATGCAGAGGAATTGAATTCTCTCTCACTTGAAAAGTGTCACTGAATGAAAATGGACTTCCATTGGGAATGGTATTATGTGTGAAAGGTATATCTTCACAAGGAAATGTTAATAAAGTAACCTAATGGACAACTAGGAGTAATAGTATTTGATTCAAGAATGTTGTAGTAGAGTGATGGGATGTTTGAGCTACTTCATTCCAGGGTGTTGGAACGTTGCATAAAGGTAAAGTTGGATATGACTACCCAAAAATAGTTGTGGCAATTGGAGCACACTAGTTGGATTGCAGAATGCCCAAGTGGAACTTGGCTGAAAATTGTTCAGACCAGGGAACCATAGTGCAAATGAGTAGAATGGGAGCACAAAAAGAAACAATGATCTGAAGGATTTCAAGGAAAACCAACTACAATATAAATAAATAAATAAATAAGTGAATTGAAACAAAAATGCACTAGAGTGCATGAGGCATACAATGAAGTTAAAATGCATATGCATTAGTAGGCATGCTGACAGTGAATGACTGGTGCATATGGATGTGTAATTGTACATGCTTGGATATACATATAACATGCTTGTGAACTTAGAATAGTCTATTATTATGAAAAAATGATTGAGTATGACTAATGATGGATTATGTATTCAGGAAAAATGATATAGCAGGGTTAAAGATGTGGATATTGTTGTTTCTTATTATTTCCATCTAGGTGAAGACCCATGAGGGTGGCAGGAATGGTGATCAGAATGATGAAGGAGGAAGTATGTGAGCTTCTACAAATATTAGTTGGTCAAATAGAAACAAGTAGGTTGATAATAACCAGACATGTATGCATTTAGTTTATGTTGATGCATACATATTGAAGGGGATTGAGGTAAGAATTCCCTTAGTTAATTTTCAATATTTAAATTGACAGGTAATGGACAAAGGCCCAGAGTATGTAAATGTTGTTGATGTTAGAATGCATTTAGATAAAATGTTGGTTTCACATTATGCTATGATTCGTTATGGGATCATAACCGGGTTAATTCAAGAGACATACTCCTTATATAACAATGAATATCCATAGAACTAGTCATGTGTGAGACCATAATATGGTTGGATATGGAAGGGCTATAGCGTTATGTGAGTGCTCAATGGTATATACTATATATCTGATGTTTGGATTGCAACCTCTTTGCCCACACTGAAGAGAACTTAAGAACTATATTCTTAGTGTTGTGTTTGGGTTGAAAAGGAAGGTATCCAAATAGTCAAGAAAGCAGTAGGAAGTGTGTGGATGATGTGTTGAGGCCTTGGCCAGACCTTCCAAATCATCATGGTGGAATGCATGACATAGTTATTTTGTATCTTGTAGTCAATGCAGGGATGCATTGTGTAAATGAGACTATCGATATTGGTACATCGATTGTTATTTTATTTAATAATTAATTGTTGCATTATGAAAAGCCTGTGGTGATAAGAATAAATAATGATGGATAGATGCATTATATTTAATATAAATACTAGTTGAAGGTGATTGGATTCTTGTTGTTACAATTCCAAGATCAGTTTTAGAGCTATTAAAAATGTTAGAAGTGATAATACATGAATCATTGAATGCATTTATATATTATATATAACATAGAAATTATTATGTTAATAGATGAAATGATGCGAGTATTGCTAACTCATGAAGTTGAAAAACTTCAGGAACTGTTAGATATTACAACAAGAAAGTTGCAGGTTAAAGAAGCTACATAATGAAAAATTACAGAAAAGCTTTGTTGAGGGGACAGAGTGATAAAAATATTTCTGGATAGAAGAGAGAAAATATTAGTTGATAATACATGTGTATGTAATGATGAGTTCATTCCAATTGATAGTTGGATTAATAGAAGTGATTGAATTGTAGTTGTAAACAATTTTGAGATCACTTTGTGATTTTGTTTTGAATCGTTACCATGAATATATATATATCGTGTACATGAGATATTGACAATTTTTTTAGATGAGGAATGTTGAAATTACAGGAAGAAAGGGTATTGGATATGGCAGTGTTGTAAGGCCATAAATAAGACCAATTCCTATTGTTGCAAGAGACAAATTATTATGAGTAGAAGCTCATGTCTAGAAATTTTATTTTTTCTATATAAAACAATTTTGGGAATTATAATTTAATAAATTAATAACAAATTGTTTTGGTTGAATGTAGTTCGAGAAAATTTTAGGTAGGATGGTTTTGAATATGGAAGGGATGTAGTCCCATAAGGAAGACTGGTATCTACAGTTGCAGAGCCAAACATTATGAGCATAAATCTCATGCTTGGAAAATTTTGTTTTCCTGTATAAAACGGATTTGACATTTATGATTGAAAATGGTTATAATGATATCTTGGGATGATTGTATGTGTATAATACAAGTGAGATGTTGGATATGCTAGCTAGAAAGAATGGAAAAGGCCAATGTTGTGACATGAGAACCTTGTGTCCCTAGAAATATTCTTGTTCAAGAAATCCTTGGTCAAGCAAGATGGATCACCTGAGGGACTGTATAGCAGAGAAGGGGATGCCTGAGCCTAGGCCTGGAAGGTGAGTGACCATGAGAAAGATGAGACTTTGATAGTTCTGGTAAACTATTGATTAGAATCATGCACACAATGGGTGTGTCACGGAAAATAGTGAGCCAAGTTAACGAGACATCCATATGGATGCAGATCCAGGAACCACACAGATAAGTATTGTACTAGATTATGAAAACTTACTCTTAGATTGTGAACAAAAAAAAAAAACAATTATGCACAAATTTTGAATTGACATGCTCACTGATTTGAAATGTTGTATGAAAATGATGAATGATGAGGATATAGAAAAAGTACCAGACTATGAGGGAAAATAAGAAGGTGATATTGGAGCAACTGAATGACAAAGGCATGGAATGAAGAAAGTCCAATGGATTGGTTGTAGCTAGAGTTCTAGAAGCCGCAACTCTGAAACTTCCTAACCGAGTGCACTGAAGCCCTGGAAATAAGTGGAACAGCCTGAGGGACTGCATGACAGATAAAGGGGTTCGCTTCATTAGGTTGTGCAGGGCTAAGAAGGAAGGAGAGCTTGTTGGTTGGAATTGCTTCCAGAAATATAAATTCTGAAGATCATTATACATGTTTTGGTTCGGAATGCCTATGTATACATGTTTAATTTTAGGCCATAGTGCTTATGTATATAAGATTGGGATGGATTTCCTATGTGTATTAAGGCCAGAGGGCCTGTACTTGTGATGTTAATAACATTGGAATGGTGTTGTGCACTGAGGACAATGCCAAAATAAGGGGAGGGGGATGTGACATCCTGGTTCTAACCCTTATGAACTATAATGTATTATGTAAATGTGAATTAGGTTGGTGAGCCAGTAAAGTTGAAAAGGGGTCAGAGTGCCTAGGAAAGGTAATTCATCTATATACATTAATAAAATACACCATTGGTTGCAAGACGAACAAGGACAAAAGAGATAGGGGGCTTGAGGGGCTAAGTCTTTTAATTATTATTTTATTTTCCCCATAATTGTTTTTATGGAGAAGAGAGGTTACATGAGCTTCTTGGGAGGGATTCCATGTGGATCTATTCTATATTTAATTATTTAAACATCCCTTGGAGGGCAGTTTTGGGGGGTTCTTCTCCCTGGTTCTTCTCGTTCTTCTTCTTCTTCCTTTTCCTCACTCATTCTGGTTATTTTGTGTGCTCTTGGGCTGAGCATGAAACAAATGGTTGGAAGAGGAGAGTCATTGTTAAATGGTTGTAATATAATTTACTAATCATTACATGAGGGAATGGATACACGTGTGCATGAGCTTGATAGCATTTCAGATAGAACTGTCCACAACTAAGAATCCTTGGAGTTTCCAGTAGGGATATTTTCTGACCAGTAGCATTGGATCCTTGGAGAGAAGTGAGACAACCTGAAGGACTGCATGGCAGAGAAATGTGTTCATTTCTTTGATTTGTGCAGGATGAGGGGGAAAGAGAGTTGGAAATTCAGATTTGTTGTGAGGTTTGGAAACCTGAGAGCTAGTTAGCCAACTGTTGTGTGTTTTGATATTTTTCCTCAAACCCATCATTGTGGATTCATATCCCTGGATTGGTGGTGACCTGCTATTGAGAGTAAAAGAAAAATAGTGTCTATGGTTGGGAGGAACGTCCTTGGTCTCCATCCAGTTAGTCGATGTTTACCTGCAAAGATAAGTGATCTCTTTATTTTTTGTATAATGTTTAATTCCACTATGTATTTAATTATCTCTGGGATATATATTATTAATGTGCATGTCTGTTGGTTATTGTTGTGCATGGCACGTTGTTTACTTCTTTATCTTGTAGCTTGGATCTTTTCTTATGCATGGGGTTTCCATGCCTCTAACATTATTTAGAAGTCCTTTGATTTTGAGATAAAATCAGAGAACTGAGTCTTTGGACTGTAATGTGCCCCTCCTACTGGTGGTTGGGTGTGTTGTGGCATGTTTAAGTGGCGTAGCCCAGCCTTTGGATGGAGGGGTATGTTATATATGGTAATCACTGATTCTTGGGCTCATATAGATTCACCATGCTACATTGAGTCTTGGGCTCGTATAAATTCATCATTTCCACCAGTGATTTGTTATCCTTAATTGATAAGAGAGTATATAAAATATCACATAAAATTATGCTACCTTAAAGGATAGGTCCATTATGACAAGGCCATTTTCAAGATAAAATTATTTGAATTTTATTCAAAGACTTTTTATAGATTTTTCGAAATGACATTTTTTTTAATTTCACAAGTAAAGGCTTCTTATAAATTAATAGTATAACTAGTACTTCGATATTATGTAATGAACCCTCTATTACGACAACAAAAGTGAGTACAAAAGAGGTAAATAATTTTTTTTTTGAAAAAAAACATTACGACAAGTGACAAGCGTCACAACATATATTAATAACTACACAATCCATTTCATCACAATCGATCAAAAGAAACATCACTATTATTCAATCATCCATATCTCATAAAGATAACGTAAGGAAGCTACTCATCCAACCTATCTTGCATGGCTAGGACCTCTAGGACACATAATCAATGCTCAAGTCCAAGATTCATTTGATTGATTTTGACCACTTAAAGTCTCAAGATTGGCGATTGTTCTAAGGAACAAAGAGGTATCTAAATCCCACTAATCCAATCAAAAACCGCAATTCAACACTAGATTTATCAACCATACTTAACCATAAACTCCTCATGGTGCAATAGTATAATCTACTACTTAATCAATCTTTCATGCAATATTAAGTGCAATTGAGCAACAAAATAATACACAAGAATAATAAAAACCACAAGAGAAAAATTACAATCTTAATATCAGACAAGGATATAATTCTAATCATCAATTAATAACTTGTTAAAAACATGTTCATTCACGTCAAACAACAATACCAATACTTCAAGCTATTACTACAAAGCACAATCTTCATACAGCTCACTAAATATCATTATAAAATAAAATATCTTAATTAAACAATATAATAAAAATTCAATACTAAATTACGTATCCCCTTTTATTTTAAAACCATAAGAAAATCAATGATTACAAGCCTTTTCTTTTAAAACCATAAACAAATCAATGATCACAAGCCATGTGTACAAGACTTCAAGTTACTTTACATATCCAATTAAGAAACTATAATAAGATCAACTATACTTAAGCAATATGTAATATTTCATAAGTTAACTTATATAATAATATATAAAGAACTAAAAATCAAAATCAATTTACATATCCAATTAAGAAACTATAATAAGATCAACTATACTTAAACAATATGTAAGATTTCATAAATTAACTTATATAATAATATATAAAGAACTAAAAATCAAAATCATAATAATTCAAACTACTTTATATATCCATATATAAGGATTAAATAAAATCAAGTATATTAACAATATATAAATAATTTACATGCCAACTCACATATCCATTATAAGAGAAATAAGAAATCAAAACATANAAAGATGTGGATATTGTTGTTTCTTATTATTTCCATCTAGGTGAAGACCCATGAGGGTGGCAGGAATGGTGATCAGAATGATGAAGGAGGAAGTATGTGAGCTTCTACAAATATTAGTTGGTCAAATAGAAACAAGTAGGTTGATAATAACCAGACATGTATGCATTTAGTTTATGTTGATGCATACATATTGAAGGGGATTGAGGTAAGAATTCCCTTAGTTAATTTTCAATATTTAAATTGACAGGTAATGGACAAAGGCCCAGAGTATGTAAATGTTGTTGATGTTAGAATGCATTTAGATAAAATGTTGGTTTCACATTATGCTATGATTCGTTATGGGATCATAACCGGGTTAATTCAAGAGACATACTCCTTATATAACAATGAATATCCATAGAACTAGTCATGTGTGAGACCATAATATGGTTGGATATGGAAGGGCTATAGCGTTATGTGAGTGCTCAATGGTATATACTATATATCTGATGTTTGGATTGCAACCTCTTTGCCCACACTGAAGAGAACTTAAGAACTATATTCTTAGTGTTGTGTTTGGGTTGAAAAGGAAGGTATCCAAATAGTCAAGAAAGCAGTAGGAAGTGTGTGGATGATGTGTTGAGGCCTTGGCCAGACCTTCCAAATCATCATGGTGGAATGCATGACATAGTTATTTTGTATCTTGTAGTCAATGCAGGGATGCATTGTGTAAATGAGACTATCGATATTGGTACATCGATTGTTATTTTATTTAATAATTAATTGTTGCATTATGAAAAGCCTGTGGTGATAAGAATAAATAATGATGGATAGATGCATTATATTTAATATAAATACTAGTTGAAGGTGATTGGATTCTTGTTGTTACAATTCCAAGATCAGTTTTAGAGCTATTAAAAATGTTAGAAGTGATAATACATGAATCATTGAATGCATTTATATATTATATATAACATAGAAATTATTATGTTAATAGATGAAATGATGCGAGTATTGCTAACTCATGAAGTTGAAAAACTTCAGGAACTGTTAGATATTACAACAAGAAAGTTGCAGGTTAAAGAAGCTACATAATGAAAAATTACAGAAAAGCTTTGTTGAGGGGACAGAGTGATAAAAATATTTCTGGATAGAAGAGAGAAAATATTAGTTGATAATACATGTGTATGTAATGATGAGTTCATTCCAATTGATAGTTGGATTAATAGAAGTGATTGAATTGTAGTTGTAAACAATTTTGAGATCACTTTGTGATTTTGTTTTGAATCGTTACCATGAATATATATATATCGTGTACATGAGATATTGACAATTTTTTTAGATGAGGAATGTTGAAATTACAGGAAGAAAGGGTATTGGATATGGCAGTGTTGTAAGGCCATAAATAAGACCAATTCCTATTGTTGCAAGAGACAAATTATTATGAGTAGAAGCTCATGTCTAGAAATTTTATTTTTTCTATATAAAACAATTTTGGGAATTATAATTTAATAAATTAATAACAAATTGTTTTGGTTGAATGTAGTTCGAGAAAATTTTAGGTAGGATGGTTTTGAATATGGAAGGGATGTAGTCCCATAAGGAAGACTGGTATCTACAGTTGCAGAGCCAAACATTATGAGCATAAATCTCATGCTTGGAAAATTTTGTTTTCCTGTATAAAACGGATTTGACATTTATGATTGAAAATGGTTATAATGATATCTTGGGATGATTGTATGTGTATAATACAAGTGAGATGTTGGATATGCTAGCTAGAAAGAATGGAAAAGGCCAATGTTGTGACATGAGAACCTTGTGTCCCTAGAAATATTCTTGTTCAAGAAATCCTTGGTCAAGCAAGATGGATCACCTGAGGGACTGTATAGCAGAGAAGGGGATGCCTGAGCCTAGGCCTGGAAGGTGAGTGACCATGAGAAAGATGAGACTTTGATAGTTCTGGTAAACTATTGATTAGAATCATGCACACAATGGGTGTGTCACGGAAAATAGTGAGCCAAGTTAACGAGACATCCATATGGATGCAGATCCAGGAACCACACAGATAAGTATTGTACTAGATTATGAAAACTTACTCTTAGATTGTGAACAAAAAAAAAAAACAATTATGCACAAATTTTGAATTGACATGCTCACTGATTTGAAATGTTGTATGAAAATGATGAATGATGAGGATATAGAAAAAGTACCAGACTATGAGGGAAAATAAGAAGGTGATATTGGAGCAACTGAATGACAAAGGCATGGAATGAAGAAAGTCCAATGGATTGGTTGTAGCTAGAGTTCTAGAAGCCGCAACTCTGAAACTTCCTAACCGAGTGCACTGAAGCCCTGGAAATAAGTGGAACAGCCTGAGGGACTGCATGACAGATAAAGGGGTTCGCTTCATTAGGTTGTGCAGGGCTAAGAAGGAAGGAGAGCTTGTTGGTTGGAATTGCTTCCAGAAATATAAATTCTGAAGATCATTATACATGTTTTGGTTCGGAATGCCTATGTATACATGTTTAATTTTAGGCCATAGTGCTTATGTATATAAGATTGGGATGGATTTCCTATGTGTATTAAGGCCAGAGGGCCTGTACTTGTGATGTTAATAACATTGGAATGGTGTTGTGCACTGAGGACAATGCCAAAATAAGGGGAGGGGGATGTGACATCCTGGTTCTAACCCTTATGAACTATAATGTATTATGTAAATGTGAATTAGGTTGGTGAGCCAGTAAAGTTGAAAAGGGGTCAGAGTGCCTAGGAAAGGTAATTCATCTATATACATTAATAAAATACACCATTGGTTGCAAGACGAACAAGGACAAAAGAGATAGGGGGCTTGAGGGGCTAAGTCTTTTAATTATTATTTTATTTTCCCCATAATTGTTTTTATGGAGAAGAGAGGTTACATGAGCTTCTTGGGAGGGATTCCATGTGGATCTATTCTATATTTAATTATTTAAACATCCCTTGGAGGGCAGTTTTGGGGGGTTCTTCTCCCTGGTTCTTCTCGTTCTTCTTCTTCTTCCTTTTCCTCACTCATTCTGGTTATTTTGTGTGCTCTTGGGCTGAGCATGAAACAAATGGTTGGAAGAGGAGAGTCATTGTTAAATGGTTGTAATATAATTTACTAATCATTACATGAGGGAATGGATACACGTGTGCATGAGCTTGATAGCATTTCAGATAGAACTGTCCACAACTAAGAATCCTTGGAGTTTCCAGTAGGGATATTTTCTGACCAGTAGCATTGGATCCTTGGAGAGAAGTGAGACAACCTGAAGGACTGCATGGCAGAGAAATGTGTTCATTTCTTTGATTTGTGCAGGATGAGGGGGAAAGAGAGTTGGAAATTCAGATTTGTTGTGAGGTTTGGAAACCTGAGAGCTAGTTAGCCAACTGTTGTGTGTTTTGATATTTTTCCTCAAACCCATCATTGTGGATTCATATCCCTGGATTGGTGGTGACCTGCTATTGAGAGTAAAAGAAAAATAGTGTCTATGGTTGGGAGGAACGTCCTTGGTCTCCATCCAGTTAGTCGATGTTTACCTGCAAAGATAAGTGATCTCTTTATTTTTTGTATAATGTTTAATTCCACTATGTATTTAATTATCTCTGGGATATATATTATTAATGTGCATGTCTGTTGGTTATTGTTGTGCATGGCACGTTGTTTACTTCTTTATCTTGTAGCTTGGATCTTTTCTTATGCATGGGGTTTCCATGCCTCTAACATTATTTAGAAGTCCTTTGATTTTGAGATAAAATCAGAGAACTGAGTCTTTGGACTGTAATGTGCCCCTCCTACTGGTGGTTGGGTGTGTTGTGGCATGTTTAAGTGGCGTAGCCCAGCCTTTGGATGGAGGGGTATGTTATATATGGTAATCACTGATTCTTGGGCTCATATAGATTCACCATGCTACATTGAGTCTTGGGCTCGTATAAATTCATCATTTCCACCAGTGATTTGTTATCCTTAATTGATAAGAGAGTATATAAAATATCACATAAAATTATGCTACCTTAAAGGATAGGTCCATTATGACAAGGCCATTTTCAAGATAAAATTATTTGAATTTTATTCAAAGACTTTTTATAGATTTTTCGAAATGACATTTTTTTTAATTTCACAAGTAAAGGCTTCTTATAAATTAATAGTATAACTAGTACTTCGATATTATGTAATGAACCCTCTATTACGACAACAAAAGTGAGTACAAAAGAGGTAAATAATTTTTTTTTTGAAAAAAAACATTACGACAAGTGACAAGCGTCACAACATATATTAATAACTACACAATCCATTTCATCACAATCGATCAAAAGAAACATCACTATTATTCAATCATCCATATCTCATAAAGATAACGTAAGGAAGCTACTCATCCAACCTATCTTGCATGGCTAGGACCTCTAGGACACATAATCAATGCTCAAGTCCAAGATTCATTTGATTGATTTTGACCACTTAAAGTCTCAAGATTGGCGATTGTTCTAAGGAACAAAGAGGTATCTAAATCCCACTAATCCAATCAAAAATCGCAATTCAACACTAGATTTATCAACCATACTTAACCATAAACTCCTCATGGTGCAATAGTATAATCTACTACTTAATCAATCTTTCATGCAATATTAAGTGCAATTGAGCAAAAGAATAATACACAAGAATAATAAAAACCACAAGAGAAAAATTACAATCTTAATATCAGACAAGGATATAATTCTAATAATCAATTAATAACTTGTTAAAAACATGTTCATTCACGTCAAACAACAATACCAATACTTCAAGCTATTACAACAAAGCACAATCTTCATGCAGCTCACTAAATATCATTATAAAATAAAATATCTTAATTAAACAATATAATAAAAATTCAATACTAAATTACGTATCCCCTTTTATTTTTATTTTAAAACCATAAGAAAATCAATGATTACAAGCCTTTTCTTTTAAACCCATAAACAAATCAATGATCACAAGCCATGTGTACAAGACTTCAAATTACTTTACATATCCAATTAAGAAACTATAATAAGATCAACTATACTTAACCAATATGTAAGATTTCATAAATTAACTTATATAATAATATATAAAGAACTAAAAATCAAAATCAATTTACATATCCAATTAAGAAACTATAATAAGATCAATTATACTTAAGCAATATGTAAGATTTCATAAGTTAACTTATATAATAATATATAAAGAACTAAAAATCAAAATCATAATAAACAGAATGATAATAATTCAAACTACTTTACATATCCATATATAAGGATTAAATAAAATCAAGTATATTAACAATATATAAATAATTTATATGCCAACTCACATATCCATTATAAGAGAAATAAGAAATCAAAACATATTAAGCAATGTAACGAGACTTCATATACCAACTTCCCTATCCCAATATAAAAACTCTAAGAAGGTCAATGATATTTAGAATTATACAAAGTTTCATATGCTAACTTACGTGTCCTTTATAAGAATTAAAAGGGCCAAAGTATTAATAAGCAATATAAACAAAGAATCACTTGCTAAGTTCCTTCTCCAATGTAAAAAACTAAAAGACGCTCAAATAATCAATTCCAAACAAAAGGTAGACATGTAGTTCCTTGTTTTCAATAAGCAAAATCATTGGTGGTGTTGAAACAGACTTTGAATTTTTAATCTTAATGATAAAAATTATTGTATCTTTGAGGCTTTACATCATATAAATTATAAATTTAAATTTTCGAAAGTAAAAAAATCATATCCAATGAAACCACAATGCCTTTATGGTTCATTGTTTGAACAAAGAATAATCAAGAACCCAA
>JZKD02S2199151.1:57829-77316 GCA_000966675.3 Picea glauca | reverse complement strand
CAAAAATTATACATTATCTAGAATAAAGTTTAAATTATTTCTTTAAAATAGGTTAAAATAAGTGCAACAAAATTGCTTATATTGCCTTCAAAGTTAATAAAGAAATGAGTTCTAATTAGACTATTTAAGTCATAGTTTTAGCTTTGATCAGTCTACCCTCAAAATTGTTTATACCACCTTCAAAGTTAATAAAGAGATTAATTCCAATAAGACTATTTAAGTCATAGTCTTAGCTTTGACCAGTCTACCCTAGAAGCTAATGCATATTGTAAACCACGGTCACCATTGTGCTTTTGAATTAGAAAGGGTCATGCCTCAATTCTTAATTTATTCATAAGTGCAACATAGCACATTGCCAATGGCATGGTATTGTCTTTGTACATATTAATAAATAATAATAAAATTACAATACAAATACCATTCTCATGATATTGTCTTTTACATATCAATAATTGTCATCGGGCAAAGATTTTAAGAGGACCAAATATGAGAGGCAAATCAACCATATTATGCCACTTGTTTATCAATGATAACTGTTAATGTTTGTTGCTTTGCCACTTGTTTATCAGTGATAATGGCTAACTTTTGTTGCTTCGCAAAGCTTTGAAAGATTATTTTGTAGTAATAGCTATTGTATACCCTATTATAAAAAGTATGTGTAGCATACACAATACCTGTCGAAAGTAATATGAAACTTAATCATTGTTATGTATAATGTAATAATTTGTTACATGCATTGTGATTTCTGAATTTTTCAGAATTGAAACTTGAACCTTAAATGTAGTGGGATAAAATATTATGCCAATTTAAACTTGAACTATCTATGTTCTTTCTTCTTGATTGGCGTCCTTAAACTGCTTCTCTTGCATTACATTGCCTTCTCCTATTTCATCATAAGATCGAGTTGTAGGTTATTTAGTTTTCTACCAAAATGTTCCATACATATTAAACTCTTTATTTGGATGATGTATCATGCTTTACATTTTTTCCACTCTGCAACTTCTTCGAGGAAAAGATTTTTCAAACCAATTTTTCCTCTGTAATAATATATAAAAGGTTGATTTTTCCTCTGTAATAATGTAGAAAAGATTTTTTCAAACCAATTTTTCCTCTATAATAATATAGAATCCCCAAAAATTAGCAAGTCCAGTTTCAACAACAAAGGGAGGACCATGTCATCAAAAAAAGATTTATTATATATGGGAAGGTTGGATGTACTTGCCAAAATCTTTGATAGATATTTTGTACAGAAAGTGGACATGTATTTCATGAGATCAAAAAATCATTTAAATAGTTTTATTTGACGTAAAAGTTGGAAACCTATGGATAACACATAAATTAACCAAGTATAAAGTCAAGTTAATGCATAGAAATTCACCTTTATTCTTAAGCTTCAAAAGGTCAATATTCAAGCGATACTATAGGTTATGAAAGGGAAATCTTAGATGTGGAGGCCAGGTTCTTAAATGTGATGGAGCGAGCTAATCCAACGCACATATAGATAGATTGTACGGATTTATTCACAATGGTGATTGTAAATATTGATGGTTATTACTAANGGGCCCCGTTTGGGTAAGTGAGTACATCAACTTCCCGGGGTCGTAACTTTTGCATACGATCTCCGTTTTAGGCGTGTGATAGCTCGTTGGAAAGATCTATCCGAGGCCTACAATGATCAAGATAAAACAACATCGTAGATGCTATTTTTCGAAAGAAACATACCCAAAAAAACATCGTTTAGGGCCTCAAAATGGCCCCAGAAGTTCAGGACACAAAAAAACTGCTAAAAATAGTAAATTGCCAAAATTGCCAGAAAGTTGTTTTGAACCATTTGGAAAAGGTGGATGGCCACCGATATCCACCTGTATCAAAAGCTCACATGACATAAATGTACACCACACACCACACAACTAACATCATCAAGTTCAACACACAAACCAATTCGACACTACACATTCGAATCCCAACGACTAGTGCCCAAACGCTAAGACCACACCCTAGGGAGGGAAGATCCCATGGAGTAGATTAAAATGCACAACACAAGACATAAAATATGGACTTCTAAAAAAGCACAGTCATCGAAGTCGACTAAGGATTCCCTGGAACGCATATATATATATATATCCAATCAAAATTCAACAAAATAATACGGTGCTCAACAAAAACAAAATCGGATCTGATAATTGACTAGCATCGTTTACCCAACATAGTCATCAAGTCCACAAGCACTTAAGTCTGCCATTCTATACACACACAATTCCAATCACATACCAACGCAAGCAACAACCGATACACCAAATACATGCCAACACACACAACGCCAATCACACAGAGTCACATCAGAATTCCATCTAAAATTTAAGAGTCTCCACAAATTTCTTATTCCAGAAAAATTCAACCATTTACACAGTGAGTACAAAAACTATTGAATTCGTTTAGTAGTTGGTTGATCGTAAAATTAGCTTGACAGCAAAATTCCAAATAGGTTCAAACAAAAATCGAGGATAACCTTGAGAGTCACCACTAATTCCTATCAAAAATTCCAATTCATTAAGCCATAAGAAAACAAACTATAAAATCGTTTTGGGAAAATGGTTCAACAAGGAAATAAAAATTCAATTTCTGGCAAGCAAAACAATGGCAGCAAACATAAAGAGGTTCGACTTTTCTATGAGGTGGAAGAAATTGATAGCGCTCAATTAAGTGTTCTAAGTTCCGTTTTGGATATTTTATTTCGTTTACATAAACAGAGTAGTATCTAAAACACAACAACCATAAGATTTCCCAAATTCCATTTGTATAAAAACATTGGCAGTGATAAAATACCAAATTGTAAATTACTTGGCAGCATTTGAAAGAACTCTAAATTTAATTATGCCATTTAATTAGCAGTGAAATACAATATCACTTTCAGAAAGCAATGAAATACGATGTTCAGACCACGAATTTCATAATCAGATTTTTTATATACAAGTGATTCCCAGAAAGCAATATCTTGAAGCATACATACAAGATTCTAAAGTCGGATCTATGATTAAATTTGGCAATGACAACATAATTTTCTTAGAATTATGAGCTGAAATAAATCGCAGAAAACCCAAGAGATTTAAACAAGATCACTTTATAAATCTTCAGCGAAATTATTAATTAAAAATCAGAATTACAACTGTTTCAAAATGAAATCCCAACCATTCAATCTACAAATCAAATCTTGCTACACTAATGACTTCAGAAATAAAATACCATAACCAATGAAGATCAAGAGTAGATGATGGCCTCTAACCACTTGCGCTCCTCCTCACTCCAACTTGCTAATCACGAAGACTTCACTGGTACCTCCCAGCCAACGCTAGGGATACTCTTCTTCCCCCTTAGCCCTATGAGTCACAAAGGGGATACACACACAAACCAGAAATAATATAGATCCAAGCTTGCCTCGCAAGGTAGAGCCACCACTTTATCTCAAGCTTGGTATCCCAACTCTTACAAATAAAACACAGTCCCAAAATGATTTTGATAGAATAACTTTACCAATAATAAATGTCCTCCATTTCCCATCTAGACCATTTGTTTTATAGAAATTTCATCACTGACACATGTCCACATGCACAAATAATTAACTTTTTAATTAATTAAATTAGGATTATTCACCCTCACACTTGTCACACTCTCCCCAAGTAGCACAAGTAATTACAATTTTTATTTTAATTAAAAAGTCAATTTCCTTCACAATCCTCAATGTGTTCTTAATTTCCCTCTTAGTTGTCTCTTTATTCCCCAGATTCTCATTTAATGAGTGTCTCCTAACTAGATCTTAGTTAGAGTTTGGTTAGGAGTCTTTTTCTAGTTAGACTAGTGGTAGCTAAACTCTAGATATCATCCTATGTGTACACCTATTCTCTCATATTTTCTTTCTTTCTTATTCTTAAATTATCTTTTATTAATTTCATGCACACATGTGCATTATATCTCATCTTTAGATTTCCTCCCTATTTTAATTCTTAATTTGATTTATCTCATTTCTTTTAATTTAATTATTACATTTAATTTACTCTCCTAACTAAAAATTAGACTTAGGCTTAGTCTTAGAATTACTCTCTGACTTTTTATGGGGATTTATAATTAATAGATTCACTTTTTAGTTAATTATTTTAATCCGACAAGGTCTAATCAATTTACTATTTTCTAGGCCACCTAGATTTATTGACTCAAGTTTTAATTACGCGATATGCCCTTCAAGACATGCCTCCTTGCTCCAAGGGTGCCACTCACCTTTGACTGGTTTTGGTAGTTTGTCCAACCTTTGGAGTCAACACTCCACTTGGGCGACCTTGTGAGAAACTAAGGGCTTCTAAGAAATAAGGACTCTACCTTATTGCGCACCCCTTATAAATCTTTCTGAGCGACTGTCTGAGTCTGCCTTCATGACATCATGGACCTCTTGAACTAGGTAATCGTTAACATACAATTCGAGCCATGACTGGAGTACTAGTAGGCTGTGACAGAGATGTTGCCACACCTCTTCCTCAATATCTGGTTTCTGTGTGTAACCCCTTTACTCCTTATGTGAGTCTGATTAGCAAGCATCGTTAGCTTGTATCCATTGACAAAACACTGTCATTGATCCATATACATAATCTTACTAAATCAATCATATGTCACATATGCGTAAAACGAAATACTCAAACAAAATACAATCCACTCCCTAACTCAATCCGGACTCCAAGGAGGTCCATTTATGTCATCATCATCCATAATTTGTCATGTGTCTTGCACACTCAGATAAACTCGTCAATAGCATATGTCAATACATATATAAAAAACAATAAGTCACACCATATTATTGTCATCATGTATAATTCACAATCGAAACAAAATCACTCTATACCATAACAAGATTGGACACAAGTGTTTTAAAAAAATAAGTTGAAAAAAATGTGCCCAATAGAACAAGATGTTACACATCATGCTACATCAAGTCTTGGTCTCATATAAATTCATCATTTCCACCAGTGATTGGTTAACCTTAATTAATAAGAGAGTATATAAAAGATCACATAAAATTATACTTAATTAAAAGATAAGTATATTACGACAAGTCCATTTTCAAAATAAAATTATTTGAATTTTCTTCAAAGATTTTTTTAATAGATTTTTAGAGATGGCATTTGATTTACTTTCACAAGGAAAAGCTTCTTATGAATTAATAGTATAACTAGTACTTTGATACTACGTTGTGATAGTTAACGCATACAATTACGCAATATTATTTAAGTACTACTTTGTGATAGTTAACACATACAATTACACAATATTATTTAAATACAACTTTGTGATAGTTAACACATACAATTACACAATATTATTTAAGTTAGATCTCATTTGAATGGTACATTTTAATTATTTTGTCATAATCTCTTATGTTTTTGAATAAATTTTTTTATATATTGTTTTAATTTAGATTATTAAATTTTATTAATTTTATATTTCATAAAACTATAAACATTAATATAATTGATTTTTCTTTTTCTTCCAAATATAATTGATTTTTCTTTTTCTTCCAAGTGAAAAAATTAGAGATAAACCTCCGAAATCCTCTTATAAATATAATAATAAAACTGAATGAAAAAATGCGCTACACACATTACATTATTGAAATGGCTATAGAAATGATGCTTTATGTTTGATTTGACCACTTTCAAATTAAATATCTCCCTTACAATAATTGAGATGGCTATGAAAGCCATGCAAATGACGTCTTGTGGTGATTCTTTTATGAAAACCATGCAAATAATTATTGTTGATAATTGACACAACTTATGATAGCTATATAAGTTTATGTTTAACTTTGTTTTGTAAAGTTATATAAGTTTATGTATACCTTTGTTTTGTTTTATAAAGTTATTTATGTGAGGAGAAAAAAATAAGTTGTAGAAAACTAAACAAAAATTATACATTATCTAGAATAAAGTTTAAATTATTTCTTTAAAATAGGTTAAAATAAGTGGAACAAAATTGCTTATATCGCCTTCAAAGTTAATAAAGAGATTAGTTCTAATTAGACTATTTAAGCCATAGTCTTAGCTTTGATCAGTCTATCTTCAAAATTGTTTATACCGCCTTCAAAGTTAATAAAGAGATTAGTTCCAATTAGACTATTTAAGTCATAATCTTAACTTTGACCAGTCTACCCCGAGAAGCTAATGCATATTGTGCTTTTGAATTAGAATGGGTCATGCCTCAATTCTTAATTTATTCATAAGTGCAACATAGCACATTGCCAATGGCATGGTATTGTTTTTGTACATATTAATAAATAATAATAATATTACAATACAAATACCATTCTTATGATATTGTCTTTTACATATCAATAATTCTCATCGGGCAAAGATTTTAAGAGGACCAAATATGAGAGGCAAATCGACCATATTATGCCACTTGTTTATCAATGATAACTGTTAATGTTTGTTGCTTTGCCACTTGTTTATCAATGATAATGGCTAACTTTTGTTGCTTAGCAAAGCTTTGAAAGATTATTTTGTAGTAATAGTTATTGTATACCCTATTATAATAAGTATTATAATAAGTATGTGTAGCATACACAATACCTGTCGAAAGTAATATGAAACTTAATCATTGTTATGTGTAATGTAATAATTTGTTACATACATTGTGATTTCTGAATTTTTCAGAATTGAAACTTTAACCTTAAATTTAGTGGGATAAAATATTATGCCAATTTAAACTTGAACTATCTATGTTCCTTCTTCTCGATTGGCGTCCTTAAACTGCTTCTCTTGCATTGCATTTCCTTCTCCTATTTTTTCATAAGACCGAGTTGTAGGTTATTTAGTTTTCTACCCAAATGTTCCATACATATTAAACTCTTTATTTGGATGATGTATCATGCTTTACGTTTTTTCCACTCTGCCACTTCTTCGAGGAAAAGATTTTTCAGACCGATTTTTCCTCTGTAATAATATATAAAAGGTTGATGTTTCCTCTATAATAATATAGAAAAGCTTTTTTCAAACCAATTTTTCCTCTGTAATAATATAGAAAATATTTTTTCAAACCAATTTTTCCTCTATAATAATATAGAATCCCCAAAAATTAGCAAGTCCAGTTTCAACAACAAAGACATGACCATGTCATCGAAAAAAGATTTATTATATACAGGAAGGTTGGATGTACTTGCCAAAATACTTGATAGATATTTTGTACAGAAAGTGGACATGTTTTTCATGAGATCAAAAAATCATTTAAATAGTTTCATTTGACGTAAAAATTGGAAACCTATGGATAACACATAAATTAACCAGGTATAAAGTCGAGTTAATGCATAGACCTTTATTCTTAAGCTTTAAAAGGTCAATATTCAAGCGATACTATAGGTTATGAAAGGGGAATTTTAGATGTGGAGGCCAGGTTCTTAAATGTGATGGAGCGAGCTAATCCAACGCACATCTAGATAGATTGTACGGATTCATTCACAATGGTGATTGTAAATATTGATGGTTATTACTAATAATAGCCGTAGAGGATTTTGGGCGTACAACTCAAACCTTTCCACAATAACACATCCAAATAATAGACCAATCACACACTAAATAAATAAATTTTAAAATAATAATTTTTTTCCACTCCACCACTTCCTCAAGGAAAAAAAATTTCAAACCGATTTTTCCTCTGTAATAATATATAAAAGGTCGATTTTTCCTCTATAATAATATAGAAAATCTTTTTGGGTGGGGGTGGGGAAAATATTAGATAATATGTAAGTGAGGGTATATGAGGGTGGGGTGAGGGGAATTATTAGAGAAAAAAATTATATGTTTTCTCTAATAATTCCCCCCACCCCCACCCTCACCCTCATTTGGGCAGGATTATGGATAATGCATAAATTAACCAGGTATAAAGTTGGGTTAATGCATAGAAATTCACCTTTATTCTTAAGCTTCAAAAGGTCAATATTACAATGATACTACAGGTTATGAAAGGAAAATCTTATATGCGGAGGCTAGGTTCTTAAATGTGATGGAGCGAGCTAATCCAATGCACATCCAGATAGATTGTACGGATTCATTCACAACAATGATTGTAAATATTGATGGCTATTACTAATAGTAGCCGCAGATATTTTTGGACATACGGATCCAAAGCCACAGATATTTTCTCTGCAAACTTTTCCGCAATAACACTTCTAAATAATAGGCCAATCACACACTAAATAAAAAAAAAATTAAATAATATGAAAACAAAAAAATTGATTTGTTAAAGTTAAACTTTCAAATATGGTAAAAAATTTTGGTCAATGGCCAAACTAATATGCAGTCAACCAAAGAACTCATTGCTATATACCTGACCTCTCCGTAGGTATAATAAAAAAGAGTAGTGGATTGAAAATCAGGGGCACTTAGGGACGCCTTGCTTAGTCTTTCAATTTTTGTAGCAAGGGCATAATTATTTGTTTCCAAATGTGCCAGGAGGAACACAGAGACACTTTGGGAAACATTGTTTTACATAAATACATGCATGTATTTCAGTGAGAATTTTCTTAACAATGTTCTAAACACCTTGGCACGCATTCTACATTAACATTCAATCACAATACAATTATTTCTATTAATCTAAGTGTACGCATATGTTAGCACTGAGAGTTACCCTCATATTGCAAGATGATAAACCCAGTACCCATCAATAAGATTTATGAATGTAAATTTGTGACAGAGGGTCAAATGGAAAAAAATCAACATATGGATATTTCAACATAGATATCTCGGCTACTATGCATAATAAAATGAGGTTTTAATTAACTTCAGTTAGGGTTTTGAGGATAAATATGAGCAGATGGAAGAATTGGTGAGAAAAATTAACTAGTCTGCTATGAGCATCAGGCCTCCTAGCAACTAGGTGAAGAAAAAGCTCTGTCACAAGAACCTCTTGAAACTAAACTCAAAACACCGAAAACGTTTATAGCAGTACAATAATCAAACATCCATTAAAATACATCTATGAAAATTCATAAGGATCCTCAAGTAATGAGTTTTCATAGTAGAAAGAAACAAGGTGATGATAAGAGGTTGACTTCCATTAACCAAAATTTCTCAGGTCCAATACATAAAAACAGGAAGATCTCTGTTAAATCAAAATATTACAGCATAGGGAGACCTACTCAATCATTCGAACCTCTCTCATCATTTTTCTAAGGTATTTATAACAAAAATAGTAGACCACAACTTCAAATGCGAGATGACCTCTCTAGCCTAGGATTCTCCACAAAAATATCCTAATCTAACATATGTACAGGTGGATCTAACAGATTGTTAAAATGAGAGAGCATGTTGGTAATGACTCTAACAAAAATAATTGTCATGAAGTGTTGTTGCTTGGGCGCATTTCCTCTATTTATTCTTCCTTCATGTTGACTCCTTTGCCATATGTGCCTTTGGATAACTGTGTTGGGAAACATCTTGCAGTCGAAAGAGGATGGTGGAACTGGTAATTCTCCATCCTAACTCAGTGTAGCTCTTTTATTGGAACAGGTGCCTGTTAGACGATAATGGGGGGATGTCGTGACCGGTTATGAACTGGAGGACGTGGAAAAAATATCAAATAGGGAGAAGGGATTGAGTAAATGCGGATAGGTGGATGGTTTGTGGAAGAAAAGTGGCATGAGGTGAGAGGTGAAGTAGATACACGGGAGGTGAAGTGTAGGGAGAAAAGTCAAAAGGTGGGCAACGTGGCAGGCGAGAAGGCGAGCAGTTAGAGTGAGTGGAGGACAAATGTAAGCAGGGGCGTGAGTGGTATGGAGTGGGGGATGAGCAGGATTCTGGAGGAGGGGTAGGTGGTAAGATGAAATAGGAGGGGGTCTGAAATCATAAGGAGGCGCCACGTTAGGTGGGCCCATGGGGGAAGAAACAACTTTTCTGGACCCCCCCCCCACCCATCATTAAAGGTCGAACAGTCGGGGGGGTTCGAAATGCATTGAGGACTGCTGATATAGATGTGATATATGTCATCATTGTCAAGACGTGTGGGAATTACTTGTTACACGACAAAAAGTCTTTTCCTTTTTAAACTTTGGTTAAAATAATACTTGTGGGTCAAAAAATTTAGCAAATAGTGTGCCATTTAATCTTTTTACATACTTATTTAGGAGAAAAATCTCGAACTCTACCCATGAAAAATTTATGTGATAACATTTTGGCTCCACAGGGGATGTCATGTTCCCTATGAGCTTCCAAGAACAAGCATCTTCAATTTCTTATCCTAGGTCTATGGGGTTATTTACTCAAGCAAAAAAAAATGGAAATAATGATATTGACAAAGAAAGGGACAACCACTCATGGCTCAAACAAAATATTTCTTCAGGAAGTGCCCATTGATAGGGCCGCCAAAAACGTCAGAATCCTCCAAGTTCTGCAACTTATAATTATTATTTGAAAACACCTCAGAAATATTGAACGGACCAATCCACAAGGCTTCAAATTTTCCATGTTTGCCTTTGTCTTGTTTGGGTGCATCCCACTTTAGCACCATATCTCCCAACTAGAAATTTTCTTTGCTTTCCTTCTTGTCAAAGGCTTGCTTGATATTCTGTTGATGGTCATGTGCTTTTTCTAGGAGTTGCTCTCTATTCTGTTGCATTTCTACCAACTATTGTATCCTCCTGACCATATCATTTGGTTCTCCAGCTTGATCCTGTAAGAACTTTTCCACAGGCAAGGAAATCTGAGTGGGAAAGACAGCCTCAATCCCATATACAAGATGAAAGGAGGAAATACCAAGTGACCTCTTTGTAGTAACTCTATCACCCCATAATGAAAATTTAAGCTTTGAGTGCCATGCTTTCTTGTTGTCTTCTAATAGCTTCTTGATGATCTTTATGAGGCTCTTGTTAGAATATTTTGCCAAACCATTTCCTTGGGGGTAATAAGGAGTATAATGGACTAATGTAATCCCATACTGTTCACAAAACTTGATCAAAGGTTCATATTTGAAAGAAGAATCATTTCCAGTAACAATCTTGTTGGGACAACCAAATATGGACATGATATCTTCAAGAAAACCAATTATTACCTTATGAGAATCACTCCTAGTAGGTATGGCTTCTATCCACTTTATGAAATATTCAGTTGTTGTCAAGATCCACCGGTGTTGACCACTTGATGTTGTATGTATTTCCCCAATGAAGTCAAGACCCCACTGCTGAAAAGGTCCAGAAACCACCACATGCTTCAAAGGCAAAGATTTGAGTTGTTGCTTTCCAGAAAACTTTTGGCATTTGACACAAGCTCTAATCTTTGCACAAACATCATAAAAAAGGATAGGCCAGAACAACCCAACTCTGAGGATATTATAGGATGTGGTTCTCCAAAAATGATGTCCCCCACACAAGCTGTCATGAAAATCAGTCATGGCCTTTTGGGCTTCCTGTGGAACTAAACATCTTAAAAGAACTCCTAGAGGATCTTTCCAATACAATTTTTTATCAATAAGACAATATCGAATTGCCTTAAGTTTCAAATATATGACCTTGTTCTTCTCCAGACCGTCAGGAGGCTGCAAATTTTGCAGAAAATATATGATGTCTTTATACCAGGTGCATTATGCCAAGTTGGGGTTGATATGAGAGCTTCGGTCAGCAGAATCAATTTGTTGATTTTCTGAGTTTATATTCATGAAATTTAGCCCCAGTGATTTGCAATTTGATTCAGCCAACAACCTAGATAAACCTTGACCTTTCACTAATTTAGTGGGATTTATTTCAAGGTCAAATTCCATAATTTTAGTGATCCATTTGCTCCTCTTCCCATCAATGTCGGGTTGGATAAGTATCTCTTTGACAGAATCTGAAGGAACATAGGCAATAACTTTGGAATGCAAGATGTATACTCTGAAAGATTTGAGGGCTTTAACCAGATAATAATCTTGCTTCTCCATGATATCATACCTCATCTCTGCATCCCTCAATGCTCTGCTAAAAAAGGAAATAGGTTGCTCTAACCCTTCTGAATTTTTTTGCTGTAAAACAACAACCAATGTGTCAAATGAGGCAAAGGAAAATATCATAAATTCCTTGGAATAATCAGGGCTGATAAGAAGAGGTGCTTCACTCAAGGCCTTTTTTATTTGATCAAAAGACTCTCGGGCCTCAGCAGTCCATTTCACCTCATTTCCTTTCCTAAGCATGGATGTAATATACTTAACCAGTTCAGCAAAATTAGAGATGAACCTTCTCAGAAAATTGATTTTACCCAAGAAAGATTGAACTTCTTTTTTGGATCTAGGAATAGATAAAGTCTGGATGGCCTCTACTCTGCTTGGATCAATTCTTACCCCTTCTGCTGATACAATGTGTCCCAATAGATTACCTTCCTTCATAGCAAACAAAGACTTCTTAGGATTGAGAGAGATACCAAACTTCTTGCACTTCAAGAAGACCCTTTTTAAATGATGATAATGCTCCTTATCAGACTTTGAGAACACTTTAATGTCATCTAGATAGATAACCACAAATTTATCCTTCTCCCCAATAAAGGCAATATCCATTTCTCACTGAAAGGTTTCTCCTACATTCATTAACCCAAAGGGCATTTTAGCATACATGAATGTTCCCCAAGGAGTAGTGAATATTTATTTCTCTCTATCTTCAAGAAATACAGAGATTTGATTGTAGCTTGAGAAACCATCAATCATAGACATCCTTGATGAGCCAATCACTCTCTGCAAAATGTGCTCCATCTTTGGAAAGGGGTAATTATCTTTCTTGGAGCTTCTATTCAGATTCCTAAAATCAACACACAGTCTAATTTCCCCATTTTTCTTCCTCACAGGGACCAAGTTAGCCACCCACTCAGAGTACCTCAAATGAATGATGATCTTGGCATCCAACAACTTCTTTACTTCCTTTTCTATAATAGGCAGCAACATGGGTTTATCTACTTGAGTTTCTGCCTAAAACGCTTGGTCTCCTCTTGCAAAGGAATCTTATGTTCAATAATGTTTGTGTCATATGTTCTTAAATATTCATATTTCCAGGAAAACACATCAACAAACTCTTTTAAAAGCTTAACATATTCAATCCATTGTTCATTTGACAAGTTGCTAGACAACTTAACATACTTTGGATCCTCCTCTGTACCTAAATTGCATCCAGTCCCATCATCATTTTCAGTTGAACCTTTAACCTTTACAACAACATCGTTTCTATCAAACAATATCTCCAAAGGAACTAGTCCTTTTGGAATATGGTTACTAGGCAACTGAACAATATGATGGTCATCAATTTTATTCAAAAAATATCAGCATGAGGATTTTTTTCAGTATCATGATCTTGATCAATATGTAAGGAAAAAAACTCATCCACAGTCCCAAGATTTTTTTTTATCTCAAGATCATCCTCAAAAACCTTCCAATGTTTAACATTGTCAGGTATAGAGGGTCTATACTTCACTTCCACGTCATATTTGATTTTAGGGGAAAAGGAAATCTGAAATTACTTGTTGAGACAACCAAGGAATCTTCCATAGTGTTCTCTTCTCTTGGAACAAATGAGATATTAAAAGATAAGAAGAAACTATCAACAGGATCCCAAACTTCATTTCTATAAGTCCTTAACCTGGGGTGTTTAGCTTGATGCAAATTTTTGATTTGATGAACAATTAATTCAGCATCTCCAAACACTCCTAGCTCTTAAATCCTCATGTCTTTAGCAACCCTCAAACCCAAAACAAGAGCCTCATATTCTGCCAGTGTTCATAGTTTCAAATTCAAGCTTGTAGGATAAAAACATGATTTCTTGAGTAGGGGAAATAAAGACTACCCCAGCACCAACACCTTCTTTAGAAAAAGCCCCATAAAAAAACATCTTCCAAACAGAGGTATTAGGAAGAGGATCTTCACAAGGGTAATGTATTGTTTTCTGATTTCAATATGAGGTTGAGGAGCATCAGTGACCTGAAATATATTGGATCCTAAATCAGTATCAAGTGAAAAAATACTGTGGTTGGTGGTATTTTCTTCATCATTGATGATGTAGACTAATTGTTCCTCCCTATAAAGCCTTCTATGTTCTACCCCAAACAAAAGAATGGTGGCATATGAAAGGTCCATCAGAAAAGTTCCCCCTAGTCTTTTAATCCAAGATCTTGACAAGAGCATCCCCAACTCAGGGGGGACATCAGCCACAACAATGTCCATAACCACACTTTTCATTGGCAACTGGAAAAAGATAACAACCAGGTCTTTGATAACATTAAGACACTTCACTTTCCTAGAGTCAAATGAGTATAAGTCATGGTAGGTCTTTTTAATTTCCAACCTAGGCTCATCCATGACAGTTTTAGGCATAAGATTATGAAATGCCCCTGAGCCCATCAAGCAGTTGTGCAACACTTTATCATGAATGTTTAATGATGTATAGAAAGGAGGGGAAGAGTCATCCCAATCCTCTAACAAAGGTCCCGGGATGACTGGTGGTTTTTCATCTTGAAGGTTGACTGAATCTTTGGAATTGGAAGAAGGCTCAAGATGAAGCATTTTAGAGAGATATATTTTGAATTCTTTATTCTTGATCAGATCTAGAAAAGGTACAGGGATTTTAATATTTTGAATTTCACTTTCAAAGCTAAAAGAGGATGGGGATTTCAGACTCTCTTTAATTTTTGGGGCAGGACTCTTCACCAATGCTTGATGACTTTATGCATCTTTTCCTTTGCTGCTAGCTATCATAGCCTTAGCATGATTTTCTATTTTAGTGGGCTGATCAAAAGTGTTAGTTTTTTCCTCTTTCGTTTTTTTCCTTAGGTTGTATCTATTAGGATTGTCATTTTTTTTTCCCCTTTACTCAATTCATTTAACTAACTATCCATGAGAGACTCTTCATATGCATATTGGGTCAAATGAGGAGATGAAGAGGTGTCACCAAGAAAATGGATTTCAGGACCAGTTTCTTCATCCTCTCATTCTTCATCAACAATAAGGTTATTTTGGAGAGGGGCTCGGAATTTTTTGTCATCCCTATCCCTATTTATTGGATCTCTTTGGAGGACCTGAGGGGCATTATTTGGTCTTCTAAAGTTGCCTCTATTATCATCATTATGTGTGTGTTCCTATAGTTATGTTTTCATTCAAGTTTCAACTTCTCCATTTCAGCATAAAGTGATTTTACTAATTTTGTAAGTTCATCAACTTGAGGGTGGACAAAAGGGGATTCTGAGGTTGAAGCTTCAACCCTACCTTTCCTTCTATCTCTATCAGATTTTCCCCTGAGTTTTTTAGCTGCCAATATATTACATTCTACTTCTAAGGTTGCATATTGCATATGAGCTAAAGAGGTAGATCTTCTTTCTTTCAACAGGAGATAGAACTCAGGGTCAAAAGAATTGGCATAGGTTTTTGTAGGATTTATTTCAATGGGTATTTTTGTACATTTTATTGAATATTTTTGAGAAGTCAAAAACAGATTCCCCTTCTTTCCTCTTAACTGATCCAAATTCTGTAATATAATAAAGGCAATCCTTTTATCCCCCCAATGCCTCAAGAAGGCATCATCCAAATCTTCAATACCAACAATAGATGCAGAAGTCAAACCCCTAAACCATTTTATAGCCTCACCATCAAGGCTCTGTACAAATACTCTCATCCATACATCTTCATTTTCAATGTTAAGATTATCTGCATAACTATAAAAAGTTGCAAGATGTTCTTCTGCAATTATGTCTTCATCCCTAGTGAACTTGGGCATGTACTTAAGGTAATCTCCAACTGGGAGAGAATTCATAGGTTGAGGTAAAATAAGAGGGGCATACCTTGTAGCCACTATGGCATCCATCATATTTCTAGGAAGATTTGCACCTGCCATTCGGTTGTGAACTGTAGGAGAACAAGGAGAAGATGGAGTTTTGACAGGTACAACTGCATCTTGGATTTTAGGAGACAAGGGGAGCTTGAATAGAGAGGTTTCACTATTCAGAAAAAGAGGTTAAATCTTATAGGAATATGGTATAGGGTTGAAGGGAAAAGAAGTTTCCTCTTCTTTAGTCACAATGAATTTGATAGGAGGAGGAGTAGGAAGGCCCAAAGTAGGAAAATCTTCTAGGATCTCAATTCTGAACCAGCCTACAACTTCAGGGGAAGCAAGGGTTTCAAAACTTTCTTCTATCAATTTGGGGCTAAAAGAGGAGTATTAAACAGGAAAATTTTCAAGATCCAAATTTCTAGAAACTTCAACAGTTGGCAGTAAAGGAGAATTGGATACAATTATTGGGGTTTTAAAAGCATAATCATGTAAGTGACTAGAAGTGCCTGATGTAGCAACAGAAAATCCTTCTTGAGAAGCTTGTCCCTTCTTTATTATCTTCTCTGGGCTAGTTTCAGGTGTAGCCAGAGGTAGGTGTGGAGTGGACCTCGTGTGTATTCCTTTAGGAACCACAGCTGAAACAATGGAGTCGTCAGGTGCAAGTTGCAATCTTCAATGTACTAATTTATAATGCACCTTCAAAATCAATATTTCTTTGTCATTCAATCCTAGGGAAATGTCTTCAATTCATTCCCCGACAATGATGCCAAGAATGTTGGCACTGAGAGTTACCCTCAGATTGCAAGAAGATAAATCCAATACCCATAAATAAGATTTATGAATGTAAATTTGTGACAGAGGGTGAAATGGACAAAACTCAGCATATGGATATTTCAACACAGATATATGGGCTAGTATGCATAATAAAATGTGGTTTTAATTAACTTTAGTCGGGGTTTTGAGGGTAAATATGAGCATATGGAATAATTGGTGAGAAAAATGAACTAATTTGCTATGAGCATCAGGCCTTCTAGCAGTTAGGTGAAGAAAAAAATCAGTCACAAGAACCTCTTGAAGCTAAACTCAAAACACTAAAAGCGTTTATAGCGGTACAATAATCAAACATCCATTAAAATATAACTATGAAAAATCATAAGGAACCTCGAGTAATGAGATTTCATAGTAGAAAGAAACGATGTGCTAGTAAGAGATTGACTTCCATTACCCAAAATTTATTAATTCCAATACATAAAAATAGGCAGATCTCTGTTAAATCAAAATATTACAGCATAGGGAGCTCTATTCAACCATATGAACCTCTGTCGTCATTTTTCTAAGGTATTTATAAAAAAAACAGTAGACCACAACTTTAGATGTGAGCTCGCCTCTCTAACCTGGGATTATCCACAAAAAGATCATAATCTAACATATGTACAGGTGGATCTAACAAACTGTTAGAATGAGGGATCATGTTTGTAACAAATCTAACAGAAATAATTGTCATGAAGTGTTGTCGCTTGGGCACATTTCCTTTGCTTATTCTTTCTCCATGTTGATTCCTTTTCCATCTGTGCCTTTGGATAAATATGTTGGGAAACATCTTGCAGTCGAAAGAGGATGGTGGCACTCATAATTCGCCAGCCTAACTCAACGCAGCTCTTTTATTGGAACATGTGTTTGCCAGACGATCATGGGGGGAAGTCATGACTGGTTATGAACTCGAGGACGTGGAAACAATGTCAAATAAGGAGAAGGGATTGAGTAAATGCGGATAGGCGGATGGTTTGTGGATGACAAGTAGAATGAGGTGAGAGGTGAAGTAGATACACGAGAGGTGAAGTGTAGGGAGAAAATTCAAAAGGGGGGCGACGTGCCAAGCGAGAGGGTGAGCAGTTAGAGTGAGTGGAGGACAGATGTAAGAAGGAGTGTGAGCGGTATGGAGCGAGGGATGAGTGGGATTCCAGAGGAGGGAGGGGGGGGTTCGAAATTATGAGGAGGCACCACGTTAGGGGGACCTGAGGGGGAATAAATAGATTTTCTGGAACCACCCCCCGTGGCGCGTTAAAGGTCGAATAGTCGGGGGGTCTTAAATGCATTGAGGACCGCTGATATATATGTGATGTATGTCGTCGCTGTCAAGATGTGTGGGAATTACCCACTACATGACAAAAAGTATTTTCCTTTTGAAACTTTGGTTAAAATAATATGCACGGGTGAGAAACTTTAACAAATACTACACCATTTAATCTTTTTACATACTTCTTTTGGAGAAGAATCTTTCACTCTTCCCATGACAAATTTATGTGTATAATATTTTTCTATATAATATTGACTATATGAACGAAGTTGAATAGATTGAACTTTCCGGAATAAGACTATCATCACCATACTAGCCCTGAACAAACCAAAAATGGATTGCGAGTCAGATAGACTGGTCATAATCCAAATATGCAACATGCAGGTAAACCCTAATAACAGTAATAATAAAATACAAGCTTATTGGATTCAGCGCCATATCAGACAATTTAACATTGTTGTGGTAAGTCATAAACAATCAGTCATTTGACATCAAATAATATAAATGGAATATGAGTTGCAGTATAAACTCATACGCCTTATAATATTCATTGACGTACCTCAATACTCCATACACACAAGGAAAACATGGTAATTACAAGAACAATTAACAATAAAAAGCGCACCATGGGAAATAAACTCAGGGTATCTCCTTATCCTGTAATGAAATAGAAGCAAAGTTATGCTTTGAGCTTAAGATGAAATTGGTGGAAGAAGATGGGAAATATATAGAACTAGTCCATGACCATCTACCCTTAACTGACCATGGAATTATAGAAATATGAAAAATGATCGGGAAAATCTCACAATGCAAATTAGTAGTTACTATTAGTCGACTACCTGCACTGACATTGTCCTTGCATGGGCCTATCGGGGACTAAATGCTACCAGAGACCGTTAATTTCTAATTTCAATTGTATTAGACGACCAAGCTTCCAATAACAAACATTTCTTACCTTGAAATTTCAACACTTCTTGTCACAATCTATTTGGAAACATGTCATCAGCTCCATTTAACACCAACATACAATTAGTCTTTAATTATATTGGACGGAATAATTCTCGATAACACTGGTCTCGGGGATCAAAATTGAGGTTTTCATTGTACTTCATGCACGCTCTTCAGTCTGTTACATCGCTTGGAAAAAGTGACTTGTCTGCTCGTACAATTCTCAATGTGTCTCACTACTACTTTTCTCCACCCCATTCCCTAGCTTCTTTCTCCACCCAAAAATCCATGTCTCTCTCTCTCTATTGAAGTTACCAAAATCATGGAACTTCCCAATTCCCAAATGATGTAATATGTTCCCAGTAAACAAGGGCAATTAATTTCTTAGATACAAGCATTTCAAGTAGGAGGGGGAAGATTTATTCATCGGCCTGATAACATTCATCCTCACCGGCCTTGTAATATATCCAGAATGGGAGATGAAGTATGCTCAAAGAAAAGATCCCAAATACTCATGGGCCCATATGGAAGGTGATCAAATATGTTAAGAACCAAACATCAATATATCATAGAAAAACCTCAGGAAAAGTACTCAACGCCTTGAAAAAGAGATAATTTCAGATAATAAGCCTCTTCGAGGGGGCAACCTCCTTT